>MBAC02007462.1:0-12287 GCA_001712635.2 Nothophytophthora sp. Chile5
CCTGAGCTGTGCACCGGTACGCCAGTGGTGAGTTTTGAAGTCTGGTCAAACCACATTTGAAGTTTCCGTTGGTGTCGCGGTACCGTTGGCATAATCACCCAAGGGGCTTGAACTTGTGTGTGCGCAGGTTTCAGTTGCTCTTCTGCAAGTTGGCAATCTGTGTTTTGTGGAGCGGTCTGACTGGTTTTCACGTGCTATTTTCGCGAACCGACGACTTCCATTTGGTGCAAATCTTTATTTCCCGTTTTACAGAATTTCTGAAGTTTTCGTTCTTCTGTTGATGCACAACAGAGCTCTCACGATGTGAGTCCAGAATCTGGAGTTGCGAAAGGGTTGACATCTAATGTTTAACAAGCCAGGATTCTGCAAATAGTATTTATGCATCTTTGCCAACCGAAGCAATAATACCAATCTCAGCAAGGGGAAATAGTTCCCCATGCTTGTTCACGCATTTGTGCTCTCGGTCATCCGTCGTTTCTTGTCTCCGCATGCACGACGCCACTGTTTGCATCTCGCCACAACCTCATAATGCTGTGTTCAAATTTGCCTCATACGATAGAAAGGTCAACCCAAAGGAAAAGCGAAGAAGTTGTCCCCAGTGAAAACGTTTCTGATCCTTGTTGTTGGAAGGTTCGTTTCATTTGAAAACCATCCGTGATGAAGACCGTCCCTTTTTTTTTTTTGAGTGGTGTCACGTGGCTCCCTTTTTAGTGCACACTGAAGAATAATTTTGGGCTTCTTTTTGCGCTTGCGTTTGAGCTGAGCGAAGCCTCGTTTCTTTCTCTTCAGTTTTTGCCGCGGGAGGGAAAAGGGGACGCCTTAGTTGAACTTGAACTAACGAAACTTCAGTTGCAGTTCTGAAGGGGGTCGGGGAAGTGAAGATGTTTGTGCTGAACCACACATGTGGTCCCATGTATTAGTTATCGAAGGTTGCTTTCCCACGAACTCGAGGCTGCTCGAATCAGCAACTTTGGAACTTTGAAGCGTCCAATCTTCAACTTTAAACTTCAACGGTCGTTTCCTGGGAATGCTTCATGTGGTCTGCACCTGCCAGGCTTTGGCGTGGCAGCAACATGTAAATAACTTACCACATTTGGTGAGGTGCAAGATTTATCGAACAATCTTCGGCCAAGTACAGTACATCGCATCCCACCCACGTAAAAAAGCGAGTTTAGCTGGGCGTCGGGAAGTCACTGGAGTGGTCGATACTGCAGGTTGATGTTCGGTTGTGGGGAGTGCTTGCATGTATTCCTTCTCTGCGTTTGGGTGGTACCGGTACCAGTACTTGTAAAGTATAATAAAATACCGATTCATTTGTATATGAAGAGGTTTATTTTCTCTTCAGCAAGTCGGCCTTATTGGTAAGTTTCATTGTCGTTCCACGGTTGATGTTGTAGTTGCTGTTGCATGTTTATTGAAAAAGTATGCTGCGTTCGGAACTTGCAGTTGTGGGCAGGTTCACAATGTGAGCGTCGCATGCAGCAAGCCAAGTGCCGATCAATTCTCCTCAGCATCTAAAGCGTACCGTAGATTTTTGGCTTCCTCTCCAAAGCACACCCTTCTGAACATGGGAATTGCAAAATCGGAGGCGAAATGAAGGAAGAAAGCGCCTGAAGCTGAACCTGCTGTGATATTAGGTTTGGCAGGTAAGATCACGCAGCAGCGGGCCCTGCCCCTTGTCGCCTGCGTCGCCGCGGCAAGGGACGGCACACACTCCCGTTCATTTCGGATTCCGCCCGGCAGGATAAACGACCCAAAATTACGTGGCCATTAGTCAGGCACAAAGACAGCTCCATGCTCTCTTCGTCGTCGGCGTCGCTGCTGCTGCTGCTCTCGCCGGAGACCGCGGCGCAGCCATCAGCCTTCGCCACAACCACATCAGCCGCCTCGGGGACGTCGCATACCGGCGGCATGCACAGCACGAGCGGCATCTCGCACCAGAACACGGCGACCTCCGCTTCGCCCTCCTTCACTTCGGTGACATTACCCAAATTAAGGATCCCAAGCGAAGGCGACACGATGACGGCGCAGCATCAGTGGCCGGGCTTTCAGGGCCACCAGCAGCGTCCACGTCAACAGGAAGCCTTTGTTCGCGCAGACCCGCGCGGGTGCGCGGACACGCGGCCCCGGGCGGAAGGTGTTGGGTATTACTCGGCGCCACCCGCTCCAGTCAAGACGTCGACGGTCACGGCGACTAACAGGAGCGACGTCAGCAGCGTGGCGCCCCGAGGACCTCAGACCCGGTCTCCGTCGTCTCCGTCGTCATTCTTTACCCAGCCAGAGAACTCCAAGGTGAGGCTCCAACTGCATGTGTTTATGCTGTGGATTCGTGTGGCTGGCCAGCCAACCCTCCTCCTGTACTGTATTTCTTGTACAAGTACGGGGGGATGGTGGAAGTGTGGGTCACTCTTCCTGAACATGTCCATGCTCAGTCGAAAAGTGATTGTGGTTGCACGTTTTCCCTTCAAAAACTCACTTTGGGATTCGTGCTATTGTGATATTTGCAGTTCGGCCTCGCTCATCTGCTAGAAGCAGCCGAGCAAGTGCGGCCGTCGATGCCTGAGAGTTCCTGCTCGCCCAAGTACTACGAACGTCGAGACGCGGCCACGGCCTCCAGTCCCCTCAAGCGCCAGCTCCTGCAGCCTCTGCCTTCCCTCATGCACTCCATGGGCGGCTATCCGCTGGAGCCCACGTCAGCCCCCAAGCGCGCTCGCATCTTGTCGGACGTGGGGCTGGACATGCAGGCGTCCTACCGGCTACTGGGCAACCTGCCTCGCCAGGCCATGATCTACCCGTCGGTTCCCGAGCACCACAGCCAGCCGCAGCAGCAACAGCCGCAGGAATACTACCCGACCAGTCAGCAGGGGACGACTTGGAACGCGCCACACAGTCAAGTCCAGAGTCCGAACAGTACTGGATCGGCCTCACCACCCTCGACTCTGCGTGGTCTGCCTTCCGTCGTGGGGGCCAGTGCCGAAAGTCGGTTCGAAGCACCTTCGGTGTGGGAGAATGTGCTGTCCACAGGCAAGTTCCCGTCGGACATCTGTCTGAGCGAGCACGGCAACTCCACCACCGCGCCATCGACGCCGCCGTTCACCCCACACGGCAGCCGGCCAAGTAGCGAGATCGTCGACAACCAGTCGGAAAGCGACGCCAGCTACGAGGTGAAGCAGGGTCGGTGGTCTTCCGACGAGGAAGAATATGCCCAGACGCTGATTGAGGCCGTCAAAAGCGGCGAAGTCGTGCTGCCGCCCAACGTGTCGGTGAGGAAGTTCATCGCGGACAGTCTGCAGTGCAAGGCCATGCGCGTGAGCAAGAAGTTCCGGAGCCTGGGAGCTGCCAGCCAGAGCCCGCGTGACAGTCTTGACGACCAAGAGGAAGCCGTCACTCCGCGTGATGAGGCGTTCAACCCGCTGAGTCTCCGGTCCATCATGAACAACGACTCGACCGCGTCGTCGTCGGCCTCAGATGTGTTTGACGTCGCTGAGGCCATGGCGAACGCGCGGCTGATCCGACAGAGCCCCACTAGCAGCAGCCCTGGTGCGACGAAGAAGTCGAGCCAGCGGGTGCTGAAGCGGTCCGACTACTCGCAGCATGGCATGGTGCGCAGCGGCCGCTGGTCGGTGGAAGAGGAGAACTACGCGAAGGCCATGATCGAGGCCTTCAAGTCCGGGTACCTGCCGCTGCACGGCAATGTGTCGCTGCGCAAGTTCCTGTCGGAGGTGCTCGTGTGCCACCCCATGCGCATCAGCAAGAAGTTCGTGGGCTACGTCCGCAAGTATCACTGGTACCGCATTGCCGCCGGCAAGAGCGACCCGGAGGCCAAGCGGCAGGCGCTGCACCACCTCTGCCACCTGGAGCGCGTCTTCTGGACGTCGCTGCAGCAGAACAACGAGTGGTCGGCCGGTCTCCGTCGCGACGACTGATGAGATGGAGGCGCCGATCAGCAAGCGGCGAGACGCAGCAGTATTTAACAAGGAGGATGGGGATCGACGGGAAGACAGACGATGAGCAGAAGGGAGTCAAGGAGGCGGACGGACAAAGGAATGGAGGCCTCCCTCAGCTGTGGTCGAGAGTATTATTGTAAGGTAGTTATTAGTAGTTCAGTAGCAAGATATGGAATTGGTGGCGTCGTCAACAGGATGAATGGAGCATGAGTTCTTTGCATTTCGCATTTGCATTTGCATTTTGCTCGCGCCAGTTGCAGATGGGTCGGCGAAGTTTCTGTGCGTAATCTTTATTTTGGGTTCTCTCGCCGTGCTTTGGGCATTCTGAATCATTTTGTAACACGTTGGAACTTCAATGGCGACAAATCAACGGCTGTGGTTGAAGTTCAGCAAAAGGGCCACTTGGTATGCGCGAGAGAAAAGCCGAAACGCCATCACCCACCACTCCCCTACCCTCATGCCGTTTCGTGTTTTATCGCTGACTTCATGATGAACTTCAATTGACTTCGACTTTGAGCCCAGATGAGAGGACCTATTTTCCGTCGAGCATTCAAAACGCAAATACTGTATTATTTGTGCACTGTCGGACTAATTTGAGGCATCGTTCTCTCACGGTTGAGGTTATTTTCCAGTTCAAGACAAATCACAGCGCGCCAGCTTGGTGATGAATGGAGAAGTCAGGCGCTCATTCAACTATGGGCAGTGAGTTGGACAGTTGGTGCAGTACCGCGTGGTCGCTGCGTCATCGTGAGGATGTCGGTCAACGGACCAGAAACGGGCGCACCGGAACGTTGCAGTACCACGGCGGGCAGAAACCTCAGAAATCAGCGTTGCAGTTCGCGCCGTCCAAATACCGGTCAAAACCTCTGAAACCGGTTCCATTGCAGTATCCATTCTAAACCGGTATCAGGAAATCGACACTCACTCGCCTCGATAAGTGACCCCCACATTCACTCCCAGGAATCCTTTTTCATACAAATCCCAAGACTAAATGTGGGCGTGGTTGTCACGGGCGAGTCCGCGCGCGGAATGCCGCTCCGCGAAGTTGCCGTTCCAGATGTCCATCGCCAGACGCCGCCTGCTCTCCAGCGCCGTGAAGCGACCGCGTTCTGTCGTCCGGAAGCGCGCGCGGTCCCTGCCTCCTCTTCCCGTCGTGGCGGTGGCCACTGCCGCCGCTTTCCTGCTCGCGTTCCCCCCAAATCACGATCGTGTGGCGGCGCACGGCTTGCTCTTGCGGTCCACGACGCTGTTAGGCATCTTGGCGTACCACAAGAGCGACTTCTCGACATCTACGGCCGATGCGACGACTACAGGTGCTGCGATTTTAGAGCAGGCGCAGCGGTGGCGTGGGATCTTGGCGCGCGGCGGACTGGAGGCCGTGCAGGGAGAGACCATCGACCGCCTGCTGGACGCCGTTCTTCAGCCCGAGGACGGCGCTTTAGAGCGTCATGGCGGCGAGATGCTGTCTATCCTGGTGCAATACGCCGCCACTGTAAAACCCTCGGACCCCCAGCGTCTGCTCAGTACGTTGTCTTGGTCTTGTGCTTATCGAGGGACTGGCGTGGTACTGATCGATTGTGGATGCTGCAGACCTGGTGCAGGCTCTAAAGAAGTTGCTCAAGGTGGCGAGTGGCAACGCTGAGCTGCGACTGTCGTTGGTGGCTCTGGCGCGGGCGCTCGGCCACCTCACACAGCTACAGGAACCCACTGCAATGAGTTACGTGGACTTGCTGCAGCTCGGCGATCGACTACTGCAGCTCCAACAGCAGCACGAAGACGGGGCCGGACCTTCCCAAGCGTTCGTGGTGTACCGCTCCACACTATCAGACCGAGACTCTTCCAGCCTCTCGGAGGCCTGCAGCTCGTTAGTATCGCTGTGCTCTCCGGAACTGCCGACTTCCATGAAGCAATTCGGTCTGTGGGCACTGACGGCGCTGGTTCAAGGTGTGAATCGCCAGCACCCGAGCGTGTGGCAAACACAGCAGCTGAAAGCCGCGCTAAGTCCGACGTTCGCGACGTTATTACTAGCGCTGCCTCGAGGACACAATGGCTCGGCCTTGCAGCTGCAGGCGGCGACGCTGCTCGACTCGCTGCTGCATCTTGCGCGGCAGAACCCTGCGCTGGTGACGCACGACACGTACGAGCTCTGGATGAAGCAGATCCGTTTCTGGACGGGGACGGAGATCAAAGAGCAGACTCCATTGACCAAGAAACCGACGTGGGGCACCCGAAAGAGTCGCCAAAGCGACCAGCAGGGCAGCAACACGACGACAGAGCGACGTGTGAAACTGCAACTGCAATTGACGAGCGCGCGATGCCTCCGTACACTCTCGACGTCGCCGCAGAGCCGACGGTATCTGTGTGAGTCCCCTGAGACAAGAGCAGCGCTCTTTGAACTGACGCGGCAGATCCATGAGATGAAGCAGCAAAAGGGGAGCACAAGGGATGGTGAGATGGCCAGGACCATGATTTCCATCCAACGACACGTCTCGTGGACGTTTCGCAACATCTGCACGGGCTTCCAGAGCGGCGCCGTGGCGCTGCAATGTCTGTTTGATGCGTCCTGGACCGCGTCGCTTCTCCAATCGCGTCAGGATTTGCCCATGTCGCGCTTCTTCCGTGGGATGAGTGACCTCACTGATCTCCCCATTGTGGGCGCGGAGGAGTACGAGTCCAGCACGGAGTTCGGGTGGGTGGACATCCTCACGGCTTGGAGCGCCAGCACGAACCGCCAAGTGCGTGAGAACGCCATCGCGAGTCTCGTGTACCTTGCGGAGCAGGCGCAGTCGTCCTCTGCTGCGTTAACAGCAGAACAAGAGGAGACCCAGAGCAAGCAGGAACACATTCTACAGGCTTGGCTCACGAGTATGCTGCAGCAGATCCGTCTGCTTTCAGGAGGCGAGCTGCTCGCCGTGAAGGAGATGGAGCAGATTGCCAACGTCTCGGACGAACTGACGCCAGGCAACGAGCGTGTGCTCTTCAACTCCGCGGTCGTGGACGCAGGCACGTCGGCGTTGGCAATTCTGGCCGAGCACCATCACTCCGAGCTTGTTCAGCAGGGCGTGGTGCCGCTGATGGCTCTATTGACGACCACGAGCGCCGCCACGCCCGCCCAACACACCCAGTGCGCTCGAGTACTGGCTAATCTGGTCGCCACTTGCTGTCTTGCCATCGACCCAGGGAGCGCAGTCCTTCGCACTGAAGCTGCTCCAGCTGTTCTAGTGAACGACCATGTGGACATCGCCGCCTTATTGGCGCAGACCCTCTCGGGCAAACGCTTCCTCTCGGAGATCCGACGCTGGCGGGAGTGCAGAGACCCCATGCAGCGCTCGAATTTCTACCGAGTGGAGCAGAATCTCCGAGCGTATGATGACGTGGTGGCTCACGGCCGACTGGTGGAGGACGTCTATTGTGAAGGCGTGCACCCGATCGTCTCTCGAGCCAAAAGCGAAGCCGTGGATCCTTCTAACGACAGCAGAGAGCCGCCGGTGGTGGACGTGGTGTTCGTGCATGGCTTGCGTGGTCACCCATTCGGCACGTGGCGTACGGACATGAGCAGCGATTTGGAGGGCGACAACGACATTTGGCCCGATGTGCTGCTGGCCAAGGACTTGCGCCAGAACCACGTGCCTGCGCGACTGGTGACGCTGGGCTATGAGGCTGGTATGGTGAGTTGGTCCAGTCCGTGGCCGTCGCTTACGCTTCAGGAACGGGCGCGGGTCATGTTGTCGGCACTATACGCGGCGAATGTCGGGCGCGATCGACATCATCCCGACGCGCCTGCTCGCTCCGTGGTCTTCATCACCCACTCTATGGGCGGTTTGCTAGTCAAGAAGATGCTGCTACTTGAACGTGAACAACATGAGCGGCAGAACGTCTCAAGCCTTGCAGATAGCACCACGGGCTTGGTGTTCCTCGCTGTGCCGCACTTTGGCTCGGACCTAGCCAAGGGAGTGCGCTCCGAGTCCGTGCGTCGACTCATCCAGACGCATCCGGCCATCGAAGACCTCGGAGCGGACCCGAACGGCCGCCTTGAGGCGCTCAACGACAGCTTCAAACAGCTCGGCATCGATTGTCTGAGTGTTGGGGAGGAGCGTGCTGCGCCAGTAGCGTTGGGACTCTCCGCCGTCGTCGTGAAGCCGGACTCGGCCGACCCGGGCATCGGACGCTTCTACGTCCTGCCGGATTCGGACCACATGACCATCTGCAAGGCCAAGAGCAGCAGCGAGCCACTCTACCAAGACATTCTGCAGTACGTGGTGCAGCACGCCACGAAAGACACTGCGTCTCGTCTATCGTCGTGAGATACACGCGAACTCACGGCGGCATCCGACTGGAGGGCAGCACCCAACCGCCAGAAGCAGGTTTGAGCGAGTGGCTGCAGAGAGAATGATTCCTGACCGCGTTCTGTGTTCTGAGGCTTCGCTTGAGGCAAGAAGAGCGCGAATCAGCCGAATCTGGCCGATACGATCATACCTGCTGGCGAGATTCACCAGCATACTCGTATCGAGACCAGAGACCACGAGCTTGCGGACCATTCCTGTGCGTTTCGTGCGCTCTTGGGCTCGTTCGCCGTTTCTGAAGGGACGTTGGGTGTGGTGATGCCCCCTCGTTACTTCGTAGTCTCCACCACTTTCTCCCCAGTTCGGTGGCCAGATAAGTGCAGCATTACGCCCATGGTTTCGCTGGTTTCTGTTGTTCGGTGGAGTGGCGAGAGGCCACGCGCGTACACTGATAACGCGTGAGCACAGTGCGACATACTCGGCGTTCGAGTTCCACGCGACCAGCTGGCGTTACCAGTGCTGAAGTTGAAGTTGCTTCGTGTTGTGGAGGCGCAGCACACGTCCAACGAGTGGGGACACACGCTGTGTTCAAGACCCCAGCGTACCTGTTACTCGAACAGAGTCGCCAAGCAAACCGACGTGTGGTAATGCGGTCCAGCGCTTGCAGCCCAGAGCCGAATGCTGCGTTGAGGCGAGATGCTGTGGTCAGTCGTTCTGTTCCAGATTGCTGAGCCTGCTGCTTGTCTTTCCGTATTTGAAGGTGCCCATGAGTTCAGTTCGATATGGGCGGGACGAACTGAGCCTCACACACTCAAGGGGAACGCAACGCAACTCGAACGAACGAACTATGCAACCGCTTTGTCATTCTGCGATCAGATCTCGGCACCAGCTCTTGTCTGCAGCTCCCGCCGTGTCCAGCAATGGGCTGCAGAACCAGTCGCATGCGTCGCTTGGTCCTGCAACTCGACGAGCTCAAGCAGGCGACTCCCGACTCGCCGCTGTCGGCGTCATCGCTCTCTGAGGTGCCGATGCTGCCTCTCGAGTCGCCAGTCGCAGCGCCTTCCCATCGCGTGGCGTCCATTGCTCCTCCGTCGCCTCCGTCTCTCCTGCCCAATCGGCAACGCGTCCGCCGTCGCCAGCGCCAGGAGCCGCGACTGGATCACCATCTCTCGGAGCGACTGGAGCCGCTGGTCAAGTATCTGGAGCGGACACCCGAGAGCTCGGACCAGAAGACACTGCACACGTTGACACAGCGCGCCATCGACGACCTGCTGAGCAACATGCAGAGCTTCTTCACCGGCTACGCGTCCGAGCAGCGGCCTCTCTTGCGGCTGGCTCAGACCGGCCGCGTTGTCCAGCAGATCGAGAGCTTCCACCGGACGTTGGACGCACTCACGGCGCGCTGCGGCTTGGCAGTCATGGCCCCTGACGGCAGCGGCCCGTCACTGCCCCGTTGGCAGCCTCGCTGGCGGCGCATGCGGGCGGAGCGCCTCGTGTTCTTCCGCTCGCATCTGGACGACCGCAAGGCCGCCGCTGCCGCTCAGTTGCAGTGTCGACTGCCTCAAGATCAACTGGAGCTCATGACGCTGCTCAAGCACGACGCGCAGAAGTTCGAGGCCTTGCTGACTGCTGATGAGCTGGAGTTGCTGGACCGCGCCTTCGCTTTTGTGGCGAGAAGCAACAGCCACAGCCTTGCGCCTCAAATGAGCACGATGCTGATGCCCGAGTGGTTCGTGGCGCCCTACGAGAGGACCAAGCAGCAGCTCAAGTGGCAGCGCGCGGCTGTGGCTATCCACAGTGCGCCGCGAGGGATGGATTCCCGCGCCTGCCTCGCACTGGCTAATACGTGGTCGCGGTTGAAGCACCCGCACATCATGAAGCTCTTCGGCGCTTGCCACGTGGGCCGCGACCGCTTCTTCGTGGTGGCGGAAGGCACGCCGCTCTCCCGATGCGTCGGAGACGAAGGCTTCCCGCTGTGGCGCGCCTTGCACGAAGCCGCGTTGGCTCTGCGCTTCCTACACGAACGACGGGTGGCGCTGGAAGCGCTGTCCTGTGCCGACCTGGTGTTGTTCCGCAGTGCCGACCGAGATATTGTCATGCTAGCAGGCTTCAACTTCCGACTGATGAAGTCGCTGCTGTCGTTGTCTCTCCATGGCGACCACCAACGGGAGGAGGACGAGGACCCTCTGCTGGAAGACAGCGACGGGAATGACTACGGCTACGATGACGTCGACTTGATCTCCCAAGATGAGGAGGCCGAACCGGAAGAAGAGATCGCAGACTTCGACCCCCCGAAGCGGAAGAAGTGGCAGGCTCCCGAGCTCCTGAAAGGCGGCAGCTTGGGCCCCACCGCTGCGTCAGACATCTTCGCGTTGGGAATGTGTGTGATCGAGGCCTTTTCGAGCGGGGACGTCTGGGGCTGCGGACTCAAGAACCAACAGGGCAACTGCCGAGGCCAGCCTCAACACGATAGCGCCTCTTGCGGCATGAGGAGATTGCTGGAAGGCGAGCTGCCGCCGCGACCTGCGGCTCTGAAGGACGCCTGGCAATGGGCTCTGGTGGAGCGCATGTGCGCCGTCGACCCCAAGGACCGTCCGTCTCTGGCTGAAGTGCTCGCCAGCTTCCAAGTCTTCGCTGAGGAGGACGAGATGGCCAACTCCGACTCTGGCTCGGAGAAACCTCGCAAGAAATCCCGTCATTATTCCCTGCGGCAACAACAGCCTCGAGCGACCTCGGCAGCCATCGCATACACACTTAGTGAGGTCCAAGCGTGGTGCGACGAGGCCTCGGAGAGCTCAGCGCTTAACTACCAGCTCTATGAGCGACTGGAGGATGTGGCCGCTCGTTTGGAGGCAGGGACGATGGAGAACGTGGCCCTGGGTCTCCGTGCTCTCGTGTCGCTGATCACTCGCTTTCGAGACACGCTGCAGCGTCACGCCAACGAGAAGCCGCTCCTGCGTTTGGCTGCAAGTCGACAGATCGCCGAGACGAACCTGGCGCTCCACGATGAGCTGGATCTGCTCATGGACCAGTTCGGTCTCCATCGCGACGGAGCCTCCATTCACTCGTGGGTTCCCCAGCAAACGCTGTACCGTGAACAGCTCTGGCAACGCATGCGCGTGTCGTTAGAGGTGGATAAGCAGACGTTGAGTGCCGAACTGGATGGCGAGCAGGAACACGCGTTGCTGGCAGCGTTACTGGTCTTCGAGGTCAGTAAACGCAGTGCAAGCTACTCCGCCAGTGACCTGGAGTTGCTGCAAGCCACACTGGCGAAGGTGGAGGAGGCGTCTCAAGCCATCAAGCCCGACTTCGGATCCCACTCGATCTCCAGCGGCCTCAACGTGTCGCATGGCCTTCCTCCGTGGTTCATCCCGCCGTACGAAGTGGTGTTTAACGAGCTGAACGCGTTCAGTCGAGAGGCCTTTGGCTCCGTCCACGTTGGCAAGTGGCTGAACGCGGCGGTGGTCGTCAAGAAGGTGGTCACGGCAGCGGAACACGGCTTCGTACTGCCGTTGCGGGGCCGAAGAGGAGCCAAATCCACCACCAAGATGCCGGACGAAGACCCGTACGACACGTTTCTCCGTGAAGTGCACGCTTGGTTTGGAATTAGCCACCCACATGTGGTGAAGCTGTTCGGCGCCTGCCACGTGGGGCCTCATCAGTTCTTCGTGTGCGAGTTCGAGAGTCTGGGGACCATAGACAGCTACGTGGCCTCCAAACCCGCCAACGAACGCAGAGCTGTCGTCTGGCGCCTGCTCCACCAAGCAGCACTGGGACTACAGCATCTGCACAAGCAGAGCATCGTGCATGCCGATCTCAAGTGCAGCAACATCTTGGTGAGTGGCCATGGCGTGGCCAAAGTCACGAACTTTGGGGCCAGCTCCATGAAACAGAGTGAGCGAGGCAAACTGTCCAGCTTCGAGAATGACAGCGAGGGGGCTGTGCGCTGGAAGGCGCCCGAGTGTTTGAGCGGGGAGAGCGCCACCTTCGCCTCCAACGTCTACGCCTTCGGCATGTGCGTCATCGAGGCTGTCAGTGGAGAGGTCCCTTGGGGCTG
>MBAC02007464.1:0-17068 GCA_001712635.2 Nothophytophthora sp. Chile5
TCGGTTGCTTGAAATGGGGAAGACACTGGAGAGGTTTTGCGCAAAACGAGAAAGGGGTTTCGTCACAAGAAAGCCCCTCCGTGTATAAAGGATGATTTGAAACGAATGATGGTGTATTTGTATAGTACGGCATGTTCAACGAGTGACTATCAAAATGCAGCTTTGCTGTGTCTTTTGTGGTACCTGTTTGGGAGGGCGTCAGACCTGACACTTGTCCGCAAGCAGAACGTGTCTGTCGACGCTGCCAACGTGTTCTTCGTGCGCTTCATGCGCATGAAGACGTAGGAGGAGCAGGGGCTATCGCTCTTCCCAGACGACGACTTTGCCACTGGCCCTCTGCTCGCAGTGGCACTGGCGCTGGTGATGCAGAATGCCCCCTCCTCGCACCTCATCGACATCCTGCCCGAGATAGCCGTCCAAGCTCCCGCCACTCTGTCTCCTGATCTGCCGCTTCTGGAGCTCCTTGATCACCCCCTCGAGGCCCCCGGACTCCAAGACCCCGTCAAGACCGGCGTCGCCTCCACGCCCCAGATCTACGCGCACGTAAACCGAATCCTTGACCGCATCACAGGTAGCGCTGGTGTTGACGCGGGACTGACGTCGCACTCGTTTCGGCGCGGAGGAGCTCAGCATGCGAACGGGTGCTCTGATCTGACGGAGCGCTGGATCTTCGATCGCGGTGCCTGGAACATGAGCAAGACGAACAAGGGTTTCAATTACGTCTTCAACACAAGCAGCGAGGATCACAAGGTGTGCAAGATGTTGGCCGGTTACCAAGCGACCGCCACTGTGCCGCTGCTGGACTTGAGGTCCTTCGACGAGCAGACCCTCGATCGGATCGCTGCCGTGCAACGCGCGCTGTTCGTTGGGTGCCGCCAGCTTGCTGCTACACAATGCAATGTGAATCAACGCGTTATTGACGTCCTCACGGCTTACCTGATCCGCCACTACCCGCTGCTGATGGAGCTCAGTCCTGCTGGACCGGTGGTCAAGCGTCTGGAAGCGTGTGCGCAACACGCGGGCTGTCCCCTCTCGCAGAGCTGCTCTCCTGGTCCACACACTTGGTCATGGTTGCTTCCACCTGTGACAAGAAGAAGAGCACGGCGAGCGATACACCAAGCGACACACCAAGCAAACTCACAGAAGAACGCAGGATCATTCGACATCAAGCTGCTGGGATTGACCACCTTATCGACCACAGCAAGCATCAAGACGCATGCATGGACGCTCTCGAAGCGAAGCTGAACCGTGACCCGCCATCTACAATCCAGAAACGCAAGGCACAAGAAGCAACGGACGACATCCAACCCAAGAAGCGCAAGAAGAAAACGTCCGTGACTTACCTTCGTGCGAAGCGGTTCGCGTGGTATGCGCATGAGCCGCGCCTGTGGGCTGCACAAGTCCCAAAGCAGACGAAGTCGGACGCGATGCTGCTGGTGGCCTTCATGAAGCTCTTCCTCGAAGACGGCTCCTCGCTCGATTACCAGGCCGCCGACTACCGCGACCAGGTGCTAGCACTGGGAATTCGCGCCGAGGAGGCCGTCTTGGCCTTCCTCAGCGAGCGCGCTATCACGTCGAAAGGCGCGAACGCGGTGCTTAAGATCCTCCGCGTCCTTCACCGCTCCGGCGCCCTGAACGAGAAGATCGAGCGCCACCAAAGGCTGCTTCAGACCGCTGCCATCAAGGACCCCGCTTCTGGATACACGCAAGACGTTCTAGATAATGTAGGCGCGTGAGAAAGAGTTATCACATGTATTCCAATAATATTGGAATACATGTATATATATGATATGATATGATACACGTTTCATGATATGCTAGCACATCCATACGCATCTACAGCAAATATAGTCTCGAGATTGAAGCGCACACGCACACAGAACGAATAGACAGCACACAATAGCGCACACGGCAACAGGGACAAGCATCCACACAACACAGCACACACGACGAGAAGCAAGCAGCGGGGATCGAACCCGCGCCACGGGTAAATCCGGGCCTGCATCCACGCAGTGCCAGCATGGGGGGGGGGATTGGTGGGGGTTGGTGGGCTGGACAGTCCGGGCTGCTTGCCAGACAGGAGTGAACAAGGCAGAATGAAAGCTGAAGGCCTTTGTCGGCATTCGCGTTGGCTCTCAGCCACTGGATGTGGGTGCGTGTCTATTCGTTCAGGAGGAAGGGGTATTCTCTTCTTCCATTGGCTGTTCAAAACCTCAATTGAGGTTTTAGATGATTGGTTCGGCAGAATGCAGAAATATATCCCTATTAGTGGACCCCGCGACAAAGAATTCGGCTTCATTGTTGAATTTGCTTCGAAGTGAGCACATGACTCTCGTGCCCATTTGCTGTATTTTTAGTGCAAAACAGTTTTTCTCTGAAACCAGGCCGTTTCAGGCGATTTCCTTGCACCCGTAGTTCCCATACAAACTAATCTGAAGCAAATTGCAATGCATCTCTTCCTTTCCTTTTACCCTATCCCTTTGCAAACAAAAAATAGGCATGACTGGCTAAATGGTACACGGTACCTCTTATGGACCGTGCTTGAGCAACTGGTCCGCTACGTTGGAGGGTCGGAGTTTTCTTGGTATGGGTACAGTGTAATTTGCCATGTTTCTGGTTGAGTGCGAGGTAATTGGGCTCAATGTAACGTCCGAAAGCATACAACACGTTTGCATTTTGAAGATGTTGCTGACACACCCAACTGTGTAGACTAACTGACTGGATTCCACGAAAAAGGTCTCCCCTCCCGGTTCGCCATGGCGCCAAGTCCCGGCAAGCCTAATACTAATGGGAAACAGAAGAGGAAAGGGACTACTGATTGGAGGGACGAAGAATACGGTGGTTTTGAGGATGCTTCGGACGTAAACCTCGCCCCACCTATGCTCAAGAAATCACGGCGCGTTTTCCGACCCCCAGCGATGTACATTAGAGACTCGGACAGCGACGGGGTCCAACCTGACAGTGATGATGACGATCCACCATGGTTTGATCATGCGGAGACCGACCTCAACCTTCTTGCATTGCGTGCACCAGAATGACGCGCCACGAGCTCGTTAGCCCCATCGCTGAGCGTGACGCTGTCCCTTTTCGTGTAGGAAGCCCTCTCAAGCACAGGTCAGCCCAGTCCCGAGTCGGGGTGATGAAGTGCGGGAGCGCATGCTCATCTTTGAAGCCGAGGGATTTCGGAGTGCATTTCATGAGCCCGTCCAGCTGAGTCCACCGTCTCCACCTCATCAAGTACCGACGGCAACAACGGATGGCGGGCTAAAATGGCAGAAACCTACTGCCACCGACGTGGAGACATCTTGATGATGAAGCACGACGAAAACAGCTGCTGCCCATTTCAGTACTCGAAGGTGGCATCCAAGAGGAGGCAAGTGTGCAAGAACCAGTACATCCTGGACGACGTGTCCGAGCGGATCGTCACACTGCAGCAAGTGAAAATGGAGACGACGCACGTTGCTAATCTCCATTGACTGCGCCACTTTGAGCACAAGTATCGGCCCAGATCCTGGTGCGACCGCGAAGCCAAGCTGGTTTTGAACAATACGTTCTTCTACCGCTGCTGCGTTGGTATGCTCCTCGCTGACGACGGTGCTCCCCCAGACGGTGCACAGATGATCTGTTCGAAGAGACACCGTGCCGAGCGTGAGACAGTACCTGGTTACCAACCGCCGCGACTGTCTTACGCTGATGCTTCGCTGGTCGAGTTGGCGAATGCCATGGTTGTTAACACGACGAACCACATCACCATCAACTTCACCCGACGGCTAAGCCGATGCCTCGAGCTTTCCTTCCAACTGGGCAGCAGCGAGACGAAAATCATGTTGACACGGTTACATTGCAAGGCGTTTGAGTCCACTGCCGGCGAAAACGAAGTTCTCGATCGGCTCCAGGAGCTTCCCAATGAAGACATCACAAAGGGAATACCAGGGCACCCCACCGAAGCCAACATCAAGAAGTATCCAGTGCATTTCCCGGGGAAGATGTATGACATGCTGATGCTGTTGGAAGAGACGATTACGTCGGAGGACCAAACCTCGCGAGGGTATAAGCTGATATATATACTTCCGGTGGCTACGTCCTTCGTGCCGTCGTATATCACGGTCAACACCTCCATTCTCTACGAGATGGGTAAGCGCATCTTGAAGCAAAAGGTAGTCGATGTGTTCAACTTATTCAAGCATACAGGCACCAAGGGGGCCAACGATGGGTGAGTTCTAGTTGAAACGCCTTCACATTTGGCTCGAGTCTTTCCGACTCGACCGACATACATACGAGCAAGAAACAGAACCCGGAGCTTAATATTTTGCGGCGCAAGTTCGAGCATCAGGTACAAACGACCGGCGTCGGTGCGTCGGTGCTCACATCGGTTCTGACCAAGGTGCCATGAAACCTACCGGTAGAGTACAAAATGCACACGGTCATTGGAATCGACCCCGGCGTGCGGTCTCTATACACGGCCTTCTGCAGACACTCAGTAGACCAACAGCACCGGCGAGCTATTCGACAGCAAGTTACCCGACATCAGCAGTACGACAACTGCAACGCACAGCGCGATACCAAACACTAAAAAGCTTGGCAGCGACGTCGAGCACTGACATACCATTTCCCGGTGTGCTCAATGAAGAACTACTGCAACGTGTGCACTGGGTCGGGGAAAGCGCTGTCGACGTGGCTGGTGGCAGCGAAAGCGCGCACGTCCTCGCAGAAGGCCCTCCCATGTATGTAACGTGGTCGGGTGGTGCATCATATGCGAGCGATACCGGCGACCCACGCCACGAAAGCACGGCACGAAAGCACGTCCAACGCCGGATGCCACATTCAGCAAGCGAATATCAGCACCTCATGCGTATCCCCACACCAGGCACTGGCACGAGAACTGTAAAATGCGCCACCCGGATTTCACGCGGCGGATTCGCAAGACCTCGTCGTTCAAGACGGCATCGTCCGCTCACTACCTCCAGCAACTTGGGCTGTATGGGCGAGCATGAGCTGCATACTTGCCTTCTGCGCTGCTACAAGTTTCCGGATGTGACGCTTTACTCTCGCGAGGTTCAAGAAGAGAGCAATGTCCGCGCTCGCCAAGCGACTGGTTCCCACAGCCGATGACATGAAACCATCTGCATTGCCCTAGACAACTGGAGCCAACAAGGTATGATCGAAGGATGCCAACATAGCCCTGTGAAGGGCGTCGCGCAGGAGTTCCAGCGATGTGCAGCCGTCCTCTCCATCGACGAGTTCCGCACGAGAAACTGTGCTCCGAGTGCTTCGGGACACTGCAGGGGATGCCGTTCATGATGGAGAATGATATCGGCGTGGGCGAGCCTCACGTTTCCAGACAGGAGCTGCGCTGCTCAGGTCGAGCGTGCAACATGGTCTGGGAGCGAGATGTGAATGCTGCCAGGAACATGCTTCAGCTAGGCTTGCTACGGACACAGGGTAAACCGCCCACGGGCTTTAACAAGAGGCCACAACCTCGGGGCGAAAGCTGATGAGAGTGAGCTAAACGCAGCCAGCGAGGAGACCAGTCCGCAATTATATATTTTCGGATACATAATTCCAGCTGATATTAGGTTTTAAGTTTGGGTGAAATAGGTTTTATGCGATCAGTGCTGCACACAAAAGACCGCCATGCGAATGCTCCCAACAACAAAATAAAAAACAATAAACCTGATTTTAGCTTTGCGTGTCAATTTGCCTTGTGGGTTGCACCTCGATGCGGATCATTTGCCGCCTCTTATCACCCACCTTTGCTCCCTCTCATTGGAGCTCCTGAACGGAAGAAGAGAAGTGCAGAGCTCATGGAGCGCCAGCAGCTCATCGAGACAGCGTCGCCGCGCTACGGCAGCGTCCCCGCGGTACGGAAGGCTGCAGTATGCACCGCTGCTGGCAGCAGGCATTGGCACGGGGTTGACGTTGCTTTTTCACGGTGAATTGATGAGCAGACCGCGCCACCAAGCGCCAAGATGGCGTCCGACAGCTCGTTTTTCGCCAAGTTCGGCAATGCGCGCAACATTGAGCACATCAGTCGGTGCGTGGCTTGGCTTGGAGCATCTTCTGTCGTCTCAGCTTCCTTCTTCGGCCGAGTTTGCGAAGTTGACGGCCGCTTTGATGTTGCTTTTCCGCAAATGGATGATGCGTCCTTCCTTCTCTGCAGATATCTGGACAACGGCTACGTGGGTGCCGCTATCGACGTGTTCATGGCCATGGTGTCGGTCGTCTTCGCAGCCATGTACATCTGCAACACCTACATCCCCGCCAACTCCGTAAGTGCATTCGATCTCTTGTGTTTGGTTCTGTTGAGTGCAAAGGTTGGTTTGGCCACTAACGAAGCACACGTTGATCCATTGCAGATGCCGCATGCGATTTGGGTCACGGAGCTCGCCTGCGCATCCTGCTTCGCGATTGACTACATGTGCCGAGGCGTGTACCTGTCCAACCGCCGTCAAGAATACCTGCTCTCACTGACGACATTTGTCAACCTCGTCATCATCCTCCCAGTGCTGCCCGTCTCTTTCTTCATCCGCTACCAGTTGAGCACCTCTATCGTTTCACCCAACGATCAGCTTGCCACTGCAGCTTGTCTAACGTGCTCTCAATGACCTCGCTTGCTCTGTCGACTGTAGCACTCTCTGGTACGGCGAGTCCTGGTGGCGGTTCGTGTACCCCATCCGCTTCGCAATGTGCTACCTGGAGGGCAAGGCCGTACTTAGCCGCTGCCACTCGTACCTTACGCCCGTGCGCCAGTTCGCGTTCCTGTGCTATCTGCAGATCATGTGCATTCTTCTGGGCGCCGCTGGAGTCATCCAAGTGGCGGAAACGATGGACGGCACGCTGTCGGTGAAGAACCTGGGAGAGTGGACTTTCTTCAACGCCTTCTTCAACTCAGTCATGACCTTCGTGACGATCGACCGCCCGCCGTCCGAGAACGCGCTGTCCAAGGTCTTTGTGGGCGTTCTTGTCTGCATTTTCATCCTCGTGATCCCGTATCAAATCTCGAACGTCATGGACTTGAGCAACTCCATCTCCACATACGAACAAGCGAGTTACAAACCCACGAAGAGCAGCCGCCACGTCGTGCTCTGCGGAGACCTCAGCGGTTCGCGGATCCAGCATTTCTTCCGCGAGATCTTCCACAACGACCACGATCTGGTGGACGTGCATGTGATCGTGTTGAGCGAGGAGGAACCGCCGACGTCGCTGAAGGCGCTGCTACTGGACCCGTTCTTTGCCAAGCGCGTGTGGTTCATCCAAGGCTCGCTGCTCGATGTGGACGACGCCAAACGAGCGGCCTGTGACTCGGCTGACG
Source organism: Nothophytophthora sp. Chile5 (assembly GCA_001712635.2). Taxonomy (NCBI): domain Eukaryota; phylum Oomycota; class Peronosporomycetes; order Peronosporales; family Peronosporaceae; genus Nothophytophthora; species Nothophytophthora sp. Chile5. The sequence goes on from MBAC02007464.1 coordinate 7,313, forward strand.
CTGTCTTCATCTTGACCAGTCGTCTGGGCGACGAGAGCTTCTCAAGCAGTGATCACCGCACGTTAATGCGCGTACTGGCAGCCAAGCGGCTGGCTCCGAAAGCGCATGTGTTTGCGCAACTGCATCAATCGGTGCATTGCCAACTTGTCCGAGACATGGGCGTTGAGAACGTGCTGTGTCTGTCGGAGCTGGTGCTCTCTCTGCTGGGCCAGAACTGCATCTGTCCCGGCTTCTCGACTTTTATCTACAGCCTCACCTCTACCTCGAGCTTCGATAACGACGATAACGAAGGCCTGGGAACGGACACCAAGCGTGCAAACCGATCGACCGCTGTCGACAATGGCACAGGCTCGTGGGTGGACAGATATCTGCTCGGTGCCAGTCACGAAGTGTACGCAGCAGCTATGCCTCCAGCATCAGTGGTCGGTGGCAAAACTTTCTCGGAGGTCTCTTCGCTCGCGTACTCGCATTGCGGGGGGATCATCGTCTTCGCTGTCGCCGGCGGACCGGGTGGTAAGCTGGTGCTCAATCCAGGGGACTCGTACACTTGCGTGGGTGACGAGATCGTCTATGTGGTCGCGAAGACGCAAGCCGAGGCCAGTGCTTTGACGGAAATGGCTCGAGGAGTTGCCATGCCGCTCGCCTGGCGTGACGTGCAAGTCTCCTCTCCTTCGTCTCTGGTGCGCAGCGAAAGCAGCGCAAGTGACGGCAACGGCGACGGATTCCCGCTCAAGCGACGTCAGCCTCGGTTCGTGCACTGGCAATTTGGGGATTACGATGCGGCGGAGCCCGAACAAGATGTTCAGGAAGCAGCGAGCAGCGCCGAGGGAGCTCCAGCTTCTGCCACAACTCGACCCAGCGATGCGAAGAGTGCCGAGGACGCCGTTATTGCGGATGTGAGCGCACTCAGCTTGACGATGGCGCCGATTGTGGTGTGTGTGACCACGGAATCCGCCTTTTCGAACGACCTCGAGCACTTTATCGGACCGCTGCGTGTTCGTGCGTTGAAGGAGTACCGTCCTGTTGTGATTATCACAGCGAAGCTCCCCGATGAGGACAGCTACGATGGCTTCAGTCACTTCCCCGATGTGCACTTTGTGGTCGGCGATCCGTACCGCCACAAGACTTTGCGTCGCGCTGGCGTTGCAGACGCCTACCGTGTGGTCATCATGGGAACTTCAGGCGTGGTGTCGGGCAACGACTCCGAGCTGCTTCAGGACGCGGTACACATCGCGCTTGTACCTCATTTTCAGTGTTTTACGTTCGCACTGTCTAATCGTCGCCTGCTTGTGTGCGTGTTTCTAGGAAGCAATCGCGCTGCACAAGTTCATTGCGAGCTTCATGGGGATGCAACAAGCGCCACGCATCATCACGGAGCTCGGGAACCGCGCGAACGTGCACTTTGTGGCGCAGAATCTGCTGGCGAATGGTTGGTTCCCGACCTCCGGGGACTCCAGCGAAATGACGACGTTCTCCTCCTCGGACGAGTTCTCGCGCAACTTCTTTTTGTCGCCGGCGTTCACGTCTGGCCTGACGTACAGCACGTCGCTCTGCGATAGTTTGCTCATCAACCAGTTCTTCAACGGCCGGATCAAGAAGATTCTGGGCGAGTTCATGATCTCCTCCCGATCGGAGAATGGTGCTGAGACGCTGGCCGCTTCGCCTGAGGCTCCGTCGGTGCCGGAGCTCGAGCGGAGCTCGCTGTTCGCCGTGGAGGTGCCGTCAGACTTCGTGGGTCGCTCGTTCGAGTACGTGTTCCACTACTTGCTGTCTTCGGACGACATTCTCGTCATCGCTCTGTACCGCTGCCACCCGTACATTCACTCGGCCAGTGCCAAGGAGGGAGAGGAGTACAAGGCGCGGATCGAAGTGCCCGAGGATGAGCGCAGTGTGCCTTTCGGCTACGTGTACGTGAACCCTCAGCCGTACGAGGTGATCACGGGTGACGACCTGCTCTACGTTCTCTCGGACAAGCAACCGTATTGGGCGGAATCGCAGGACGACTAGCTGCTGGTGCGCTTGTGTCAGCAACGTTCGGCTCAATGGATGGAAGCTGTTTTTTGTTTGTTTGTAAAAGCGCATGCTGGATGCCACTCATTATCGACTTTCAACGGGAAACCCACATGGTGTCAGCTCAATGCCAGCCCGGCAGTTCGCCTTCTATCACGTAGAAGTAAATGGCAGCGTCCCGAATGGCGAGGTCTTCGGTTTAGTAGTCAAGCCATTTTTCGTCGTCGGGATCCGTCTCAAAGCAGCCGGTGGTGGCCAGGTCCGCGTACCACTTCGCCGCTGTACGAGGTGTGCGCGTAAGCTCCGTTGAGGGAACGGAGTACAGGTCTGCGTCGCCGATGTTGTCCGGGAAATCCACGTAGTAGAGCCCGTAACGCGGTGCGTACGATGCCCACTCGAAGTTGTCGAAGAAACTCCAGGCGGTGTACCCGATGATGGGGATGTCGTCTTCGTAGATGGCCTTGTGCACCATCTCGAGGTGCGTACGGAAGTACCAGAGCTGGTCCTGGTTGTCGATGGTCTCGTTGCCGCACCAGCCGTTCTCCGTCAGCAGGATGTCGGCGCTGGTGTCGTACGCGTGAACCCAGCGGATGTACTCAAGGTAGCTTGGTGGGAACCCGCCGTGGTCTGTGCAGCTCGTCGGGTCCAAGATGCTTCCAGATCCAATGACCGAACCAACTGGCATCTGGGTGTGATCCACGCCCAAGTCGGCATAGTATCCAACTGCCAGGTCCGAGCAATTGGTGGCGGAATACTCCGAGTCGCAGTCCGTGATCAAGTTGGCGTAGTAGTGGTTGCTCATGAAGAGGTCGTACGAGCCCTTCAAGAGAGCTGCTTGATCGGCGGTGAAGGTTGGCAGTCGACTTCCCACACGTTCACGCATCATGGGTGGATAGTCTCCGGTAGTGATCGGGGCAAGGAACCAGCCCGTCGAGAACTGGACGTAGCGCTCCGCCGCCTCGACGTCTGCGTCGACCGTCTCGTCGTACGGCAAGCCGAAGCCATCGAGCACCATTCCGATTCGACCACTGCTCTGCACCACGCCTTGACTCTGCAGACTGCGAAAGAGGGCGACAGCTTGGGCGTGCGCCAGCAACAGATTATGCGCTGCGTCGTAAACATCCGTGTCAGATTCTCCGCGGATGTAAAACACCTTCATGTACGACAGTGGTTCGTTGATCGTGGACCAGAACTTCACTTGCTGTCCAAACTCCGTGAAGATCAACGCGCGAAGTCCGTGAAGTGGTCAATGATCGTGGCGTTCAGGAAGTCTCCAGCCGCGTACAACTCGGCCGGAGTGTCCCAGTGGAACAAGGTCAAGAGCGGCTCCATCCCATTGGCGAGCAGCTCGTCCACTAACGAGTGATAGAAGGCCAGGCCTTCGGGGTTTGGCTGCATGCGTTGGGCGGTGCTGTTCCAGGTCATCGCGCGTGACCACGAGATGGAGAAGCGCAAGGAGCTGTGGCCATCGCCCTTCATGGTTGCGATGCCGTCTTGATAACGGTCGATGAAGTCGTCGGCCACGTTGGCACATTCGAAAGCACCGGCCGCGCAGAAGGTGTCCCAAACACTTGGCGTGCGTCCCGTACTGTTCACTCCGCCTTCCACCTGGTAGGCAGATGTGGCCGAGCCGAAGAGGAAGTTCGACGGGAAACACTTGGTTGAACTGTTCCCACTGCCACTGGATGAAGCTGACGCGGAGGGTGCGACGGTGCAAGAGGAGTCGCTCGTTGACGCTGCATCGGGCATTGAGCTGGCCTCGGAACCAGCAGCAGATGGGATGGCATCACCGCAGGACTGAGCATTGGGAATTGCCAGGATCGCACCGAACCAGGACAGCAGCGCCACGACCCGACGTAACTTCGACGAGCGGGGAAGATTCATCGGAGAATTGCCACTGTGCAGGCAAATGCGGAAATGGCAGATCTACTGGGACGGGCCTTCCACATGACGGAGCACCAATGGTGAAGGTGGCAACCGCCGCACCGAGCAGCACGCATTGCAGTGCCAAGTGCCAGAGCACTCGCGTCCCAGCTGCAACGGTAAACACACTTTACCCGTCTGATTGCTCTTGAGTCTTGACTTCAACTTGGAGTCTCGTCTATGTGAAAACCGACTAAAATCTGAAGACACCACGTAATGCTACGCGACTCGGGGGCCTGGACCACGTATGCTGGTGGGGCATCGTTACCTGCTTCAGAACCGATCCACTACACGGAGTTTACAGATCCCGGGAGCCGTTCTGCAAGTGCTTCTACCGTTCTGTCCTGGTTGAAGGAGCCAGGCGATTACACTGCGCGACGACTACTTGATTCATTCTCGTCTCTATGCTACATGCCCATCAACTCCCAATTGGGCAAGAGCTTGGAGCTCTTTTGCGCAACCCCGTTGGAGGTTACCTACCAAAATCTTGCTTTTGCTCCGCGAAAGTGGTCGCTTGGCTCAAGTCGGTCCGGTGACGAAATACATGTGTAAACGGCATCTATCACTCATTAGGCAGCAGCACAGATCATCATTGGAGATCAGAGCACAAGCATAGTCATCAACGTCTCCAAGGCGACGGCAACAGCAGCTCCTTGGAGCACAGCGCGCGAAACCGCAGATGACGTCGTCGTTGCTGACGAGCCGGCTGCCGACGAGGACTCTGCCGTTTCCACCACCGCGCTTCCGGTGCTGCTCGCACTGCTTGCTCTTGCCCCACTCCCTGTGTTCACAACACATCCCATCACGAAAGAGTTGGTGTCAGAAAGAAAGCAGTCGATAGGCAGTCGCAAGTCCAATGCAACATACTATACATGCACTTACCGGATGTGGCATTGGTCCACTCGCCAGTCACATCGACGGGCTCACTCACGGCTTTGCCTGCTGCCGTATACCCGCCCGAGATATCCTGGCGTGGGAACGTCATTGCGTCTTCCTTCGTCCACATCGCACTCGTAGGTTCATGGGTGGCGTCCGTGGCCGCAGATCCCCATTGCCACTCCAACGTGTTTTCCGTCGCAGTCAAGTAGCCATAGCCGTACTTCGGGATGAGTGTCTTCCAGGTGAAGCCAACAATTTGCAACTGCGCTTCCTCGCGGATGTACTCGTTGTTGCCCGGACTGCCGCTGATGATGATCGGCGGCACGTTGTAGCCGTTGAAAGTGGATGCCTCGAACACCAAATACGTGTGTTCGTGGCCAGAGAGGTACAAATCCACCTGGTACTTGCTCATCACCGGGATAATCTCCTTCGCAAACCGATTGCCGGCTTCGCTCAGTGCTTTCGGGGTCTTAAACGGTGGCCGGTGACCGCAAACCACGACGAACGGGGTCTTCGACCGATCGACACGACTCAAGTCGTACTCCAGCCATTGAGCCTGTGCCGTTCCCGCCGTCAAACGGGCCGCTTCGTCCGCCTTCCACGTGACGCCATCGTCCTGCAATACCGAGAAGACCTCGTCGCCGTAGATTTCCGTGTTGATGAACGCAAAATGAATCCGTCCCGACGAAAAGCTGTAGAATTCGTTGGAGGACGAGCCGCTGGCGGCGCCAGCCCCCAATGTGATCCCGTGAAATCGACGATAGTAGTTCTGGACCGCGAAATCAGGCGCCAGGGAGTATTGATACTCGTGCTGCACATACAAAACACCATACAACACAGATTGTTAGTTGACGTCGTGCCGAATACTTCGTAGCTATGCCGTCGACTGCCTACATTGCCGACGGTGGTCATCATGGGGACTTGAGACGTGATGTCTTGCAGCTCCTCGAGGTAGTTCTGTCCGTTGGCCCCCACGAGCTCATACGACAGGTCTCCAATGTTCAGCACGCCACTGTAAGCGCTGTCAGTCGCCAGCGCGCTTTTCAATGCTGGCAGAGACACCGCTGCCGCGTGCTTCTGCATTGGCGCCCCCATATCTCCAAACACTGCCCACGTGATCTCTCCATCCGGAACTGTGAAGTTCATCGTCTCGCTTGCGCCACTTCCACTGCCTTGGGATTGGGATAATGCGTTGAAACTCAGCGAACTCGTGCTCTGGACCGAAGCCGAAGTCTCCGCCTCCAACGCATAGAAGACCGTGGTGCCTGGCTCCAAGTTGGCCAGCAAGGCCGACCAACACGTTACGCTCTCACCTGCAGCCTGTGCCACCAGACCCGCAGCTTTGCCGGCGATTTTCGTGTCTAGTGAATCTGCCGAGGTGCCAAAGGCCAACTGCGAAGCGTTGGTGGTGGAGGCCGTGATCCAGTCCAGCATGTAGTGCACCTGGCCATTGGGGCCGCTACCCACGAGGCTCAGGTGGAATTGAGACGACGCGGAGACGGCCAGAGGACCCACGAGAGCGGCAATGACGAGTTTGGACAGACGCGTCCGCATTGCGGATTACTAGAGATTCGTGTTCCGGTGCGGAAAAATGGCAATGGCAAATCCGCGTGGTAAGCTGGCTTTTGATGGGAAAGGCGTGCGAACAGCAAGTCAGATGCACGAACCCAAAATGGGAGGGTTCAGAGAGCCCAAAATGCATCTCCCCATTCAGAGATTCGGATAAGATGGGAAGCTTTTCAGCCAATCACATCCCACAACATCTGGCATTGAGCCTATCAGATGCTTCGTATCCGCAATTCCAGTGCTGGACTCACTTGCTGCTTGTTGCCATGATGCGATTCGATCGCATTCGTGCGTTCATCAAAGAGTCATGGGCAATCTGCATCATGATTCCCCCTTTTCCGTCGGTCGACGCTTCTCTCTTTTTGTATTTTCGCATCATACATCGCTAAGCACTGCTTCCGTTGTCGATACCCGGATAGGGGGAAACACCGGGCTTCTATCCTAAAACGAAGAGCGCACAGCGGTCTGGCTCCCTCAATGGCGAGTCCTCTGCCGTCTTCTGTCCTTCTGTTTCTGGTCTTCTCGTCTTCATCTCGTCTCCCGTTCCTCCGCCTAGTCGCATGATGTCGCTATTGAATGCCCACGCCGTTGGTCTTCGACTCCAGTCTTTCCCAACTTGAACTTCGGAGACGCGGGGCTTTAGACCGAGGACGGCTTGCACTTCTGCTTGTGCGAGGTCTTCCAGTCCTGCTTCTGGCACTCGGCGCCGCAGTACCGCACGGACTTGCAGCGCGAGCACACGAGCGTGGAGGGCGCTTTGCACACGCGGCAGCGCAGCGCCGCCTCGCGCTTCTCGATCAGCTCCGCGTCGAAGCTGTCCAATCACGTCCATCAAAGCAGCAAACGACAGAACAGACCCGCGTCAGTCCTTGCCATACACAATAACCGAGCGCTGGGCACAAGATCAGTCAGTCAGAGAGAGACGCACCCGAGCTTCTTCATGTCCCGCCAGGTCTCCATGGGCTCGGCGCTGGACTGCGTGTGGTACATGTCCTTGAAGCCCTTGAGCGTGAGCCCCTTGTTCTCGTCGCACTGGAAGTAGGTCTGGATCTCCTTGATCTCCTCGTCCGAGAACGGCTTGCCGTCGTTGCAGATCTTGCTGAAGTCCTTGAGCTTCTCCAGCGTCAGGCTCTTGTCCGTGGGTTGCTCCAGGAACGAGATGAAGAGCCGCGTCAGCACGGCCTCGAAGTCGCGCGTGAGGTTGCCGTCCTTGCCGATCAGCAGCGACCGCACCTCGTTCTCCGAGATGCCGTCCTCCTGCGCCTTCGTGGACTTCTTGGGGGCCATTGTGCTGTAGTCTAGGCGGATCCTTTGCTGTCTGTGGCGAGCAACTCGAAATGCTCCACCGCAGCGAGCGATCGAACGGCGCCGCGTGCCAACGTGTAACCAACCTCTCCAGCAGCTCATTTTTTACGATTCCCTCTCTCACTGTATCCCCCTTGGTATCCGATCACGTTGCAGCTGAGGATTCATCACTGATGAGGCGTGCAGCGTGGGGTTGTGGGCAAACCTGTGAGATTGGATACGAGCGGGCGAGATAAGACATCTTCTGAACGCTGATTGGAGGAAAATGGCGTCCATCGGAGCCAAAAACCTTGAGCGGGGTGCTTGCCGCGTGTCGACCTGGAGCAGCTCCGCTCGCACGGCGGCAACATGGTTTGGGAACGCGCCGGAGCGGAGCTCGTCACGACGCGACGACGCGCCCTTTGTCGCGCCCATTTCGATTGGTGCTGGCGTGGCGTTGTAAGGAGTTTCCTTCGAGCTTTCCAGCCGCTGCGCGTAACAGGCACTGAACGTGCTGGCTGGATCCAGTGCCTGCGCTGGACGCCAGCCACTCTGCGGACGGTGCTGCGCTTGACGCCCTTTTGCCACATCGCACATGCGAGGCTGAAACTGAGGTGCATAGGGAAGCAAGCGGAGGTGGTACGTTCATCGCGCCACTCCTTCGACAGATGCATCCCCAATGTATCACGAGGAGCGCCAGCGGCGAAAGGAGAGGGGGGCCAAATTAAATGCAGCATCGCCCGTTTCGTCGCCATAGAGCAAGGGAGAAGCGGCCGACTGCCCACTCGCTCGCAACCTGTTCAGTCGGCTGTGGTTACGGTGGAATGGAGTGACAGCACGCCCGCTGGCAGCCAAAGGCTTCGATTGTGCTCGTCAGGCCTCCAGAAGAGTGCACTAGTGGCGCCGTGCAGCGGCACTGCGAGGAGGAAACCAGTGGATACGCTGACCAGGCGGCCGCAAGCAAGAGAAGGTAGCCAGCCAAGCAAGCGCATCGCGTCGCGGGCCGAAACAGTCCGCCCCACCTTTTCCTTCCCGCTTTCCAGTTCCATGCTCCGTTTCGCAGTCGGTAGTGGTAGTTCCAACGTCCTTTCCACTAGCATTCCGCCGCCTTTCGATCGGTTGCAGGAGGCAACATACCCGAAACCGACAAATAAAACGGCGAGTTGTTCTGCTTCTGGAGGGGGAGGGGCACAGTAAAAACCTTGGTATGCGTCCGTAAAACCTCGCTTCCGAGCGCGAATAACCTCGGGAGGCCGTCACGCTCCCGCTCCCCAGTCAGCCCTCGGAGAACTTTATGGCCCACCCCACCCCATCATCGAAGCGCACAAGTCAACAGAAGAGGGAGAGAGCGCCTCTGTGTGTATCCGCCGCGCGACTTCTGGGCCTGGAAGCGCCCGCCCGCTGCCCGCCCGCTGCCTTCTCGACCAATCTGCTCGCGTGTCCAGCGCTCCATCTGCCGTCCTCTCGCCTCCGCCGCAGCTATGGAGGAGGAGAAGCGCGCGTCGCCGTACTTCGGCGCCGTCTCGCGGTCGAACCACCAGACCCAGCACTACCACAGTAACAGCGCATACCCTGTGACCCGCGGCCGGCAGGGCACAGCGACTTCCAATGGAGGGGGCAGTCGCTTCCCAGCCACAGAGCGGTCGCGTCAGATGAATCTAAGTCAGGTGTCCACGGTGAGCTCAGCCACGGGCTTCGACGAGATGAGTCGCGTCTCGCGCTACTCGTCGGTGTCTACAGCGTCCGCAGCCTCGTCGGCTTCGACAGCGTCATCGTCGTACCCCGGAAGCGACCGCTGGGCGCCACAGCACGCGTCCAACTCGTGCAACTTGTGCCGCGAGAAGTTCTCGCTGCTACGTCGCTCGCATCGCTGTCGAAGATGCGGGTACCTCTTCTGCGCCAAGTGCTCGAGGTTTAAGGCGGCGCTCACGGGCCACACGCACAAGTCGCGGCTGTGCGAGACGTGCTTCCCCAAGGTGCTCTCGGGCAGCAAGCCGCCCATGAACGCGTTCGTCCACTCCAAGGCCTGGGTGCCGCGCGGCGTGTTCACGCACATGCTGAGCTATCTGAACCACGTGGATCTGTGCTTGGCGT
>MBAC02007467.1:0-34660 GCA_001712635.2 Nothophytophthora sp. Chile5
TGAACGCGCTTGGTGTCGACTTCGTCTCTGCAACACGAGCAGTCGTCCCATGGCGATCTTTCGAAAACAGGTTCACGAAATGAATCTGTGTCATTAGCCTCAGGTCACAACTCAATGTCGGGGATTACGGGGTTAAATTGGAGAATGTATGCGAATTTGTGGTAAGTTGAAGTGGATACTGGGTGCAGTACAGACGCAGAACAGAAGCCAAGTTCAACTGAGGAAGACGACTCACCCAGCAGTTTACATGTTAATTTCCTCAGCCTGAACGTGAGACTTACCGAGCCACAGATGCGGTCGTACGTCAGCATGCTCACACCGCCGTCGAGCGCAGGCAGTCGCGACAGTAATGGCATCGCAGAACGAGTCCGAGGTGGAACCGCCGACACCGCCGAACCGATGGGTAACGAGATGGCACTCATGGCCTGGGCGCGAACTACCGTAAAAACCGGTTAAAGATACCGAGCCCAAAATAAAGACTTTTGCATTTCCAAATCAGAAACGAGTCCAAAGCCGCTGCCACCGCCAAGTTAGTCGCCATGGAGCCGACGGTGTTCGTCTGTGTGGCTGTGGGCGTCACCAGCGCACTTCTCGCCGTGGACGGGGCCGGTGCGTTGATGATAGCGCACCGTCTGGACCGGTTTGTGCCTCTAACTTTGTGCTGTGCATCCACATGCCTATGGTCATCCCCTTGCGTCGTTGCTGCGTGCGGACATATGGACGCAGCCTGCCTGCTGGGCGTGGAGCAAGCGTGCCTCGTAACCCAGGCCAGCAGCGCCGTGATGGTGATCATCGGCGTGTCGACGCTGGTGCCGATCGCCTGGTGCCTCTATGCGGCTCGATTGGACCACCGCGATACAGCGAGAGAGGAGCGCGCTCGTCTGCTGTACGTTTCCGTGCAATTTCGGCATGCAACCGTATCTTGAACGAGATGGTCGATAGCATTTAACCCCGTTTGTGACCCACGATTACTCTGTGGCTTTGGTTCTTCTTGCAGCGGAGAACATGACAAGAACCAGTCGCAGCAACGGAAGCGACCGCGACGTGTGCTCGCCTACCTCTACGCCGGTCATCTGCTGTCTGCTTGGGTATGAACGCTGATCTGGCGGTCCCCGAAGATTTGTCTGGGCTGAGAATTGACTGGTGGTTTGGGTGTAGGGTAATCGGGTGTGGGAGTTCGCGGTGCCAATCCTCTTCATGGAGATCTTCGTGGACACGCTGTTGCCCAGCGCGTGCTTCTCGTTGGCCATGTACGCGACGTGCCTCATTGCCATCCCGTCGGTGGGCAGGCTGCTCGATGCGACAAACCGCTGGACAGCCATGCGAGTCGCCATCGTGCTGGAGAATGCCATGATCGTGGTCAGCTCCGGCTTGCTGGGCATAATCCTGCTGGTGACTGATGCTGACGGGCTGCACAAACCCGAGTGGACGTGGCCACTGGTGCTGCTCTTCCTGGGTATCCTTGTCTGTGGCGGTGTGGGTCAGGTACTCAACGACGCCCAGACGCTGGGCATCGAGCGCGATTGGGTGGTGATTATCGCCCAGAATAGTGGCACGGAGGGCTCGGCGGCGCTCGCGACGCTCAACACCGTTATGCGGCGGATCGACCTGGCCTGCAAGCTCCTGGGCCCTCTGGCCTTCGGCGTGATCATGGACTTCGCTGGTCGCGACCTCACCACGCGCGCTATGATTGGTGCAGCGACAGTGGCCATCTGGAACGCACTCTCCACGCCACTGGAGTACTTCATGACGCGTGACATCTACGACCTGGTGCCTGAGCTTGCGGTCAAGGAGGAACCCGAGCACCAGGACCAGGACCAACGACAACAGCAGACAGCAGACAGCCGCTCGACGCTGTCCTGCTACGTCGCGATGTGGCGAAACTACGCGCGACACCCGGTCTTCCTGCTGAGCTTCTCGTACTGTTCGCTATATATGACCGTCCTGGACAATGGCGCGTTGAACACGGCATACCTCAAATGGCGCGGCGTGCCCGACTCTCTGCTGGGCTCCAGCCGTGGAGCAGGTGCCGTCTTCGGACTCATAGGCACTGTGTTGTTCCCGTACCTTCGACGTACAATCACGCGGCTGGAGCGGGTGGCGGTGCTGAGCGTTTGGCTCTTCTGGCTGTTCCTAGCCCCCGTACTCGTCGCATTTGTGCTGGTGGGCGAGTCGCTCTTGTCGGACTACGTCATGCTGGGCTGCATGGTGAGCGCTCGCGTGTGGATCTGGAGCGCCGACCTGGCAGAGACGCAGATCATGCAGGAATGGATCGAACCGAGCCGTCGCGGGGCCATCAACGCCATGCAGACAGCCACGTACCAGTTGTTCTACATGCTCATTCAGTTGATGGGCGTCGTCTTCCACGATCCGCGTCAATTCCAGTCGCTTGTGTTCTTCTCGGTGGCCACTGTGCTAGCCGCCGCGTTCGGGTTCACGATCTGGGACGTCAAGTTTGGCCGCCACCGGAATCTGTACGTGCGATCCACACAGACCCATTACAAGGCGATGGCTTCTCCTTGAAAACAATCCGGAGTGGGCTAGAAAGCGAGCGAACCACGATAGAGGGACCATCATGTCTCGAAGGAGTGAGTCATGCTCAGGATAACACACTCGAATACTACTACATGTACGTGTAGTATTCTCGTGGGCAAGAAGCGAAACGGCGTGGGGATACCGCACAACCGGAAAGGGGCGCGACTCCACAGGATCTTCGATCCATGAAGTGTATTTGCCGCCGCGCTGGCGCCATCGCGCTCTGGTTGGTGGTGCTGTTCGTGTTGCCCTGCCGCCAATCATGGGGTTTACGTGGTGATAGCACTGCGTCATCAGCTCCACTGCAACTGAAACACTTGCTCGATGCTGAGATCGACGCGACCAAGCAGCAGCTGCGTCTCTACAAACGCAAAGCCGAGTTGATCACGGAGACGCTGGCAAAGCTTGAAAGCCGTCTTGGCCACAACGCGTCGGCTTCCAACGGGAGCCCTGTCTCGGTTACCGCGCATCAGCAGCAAACATTTAAGCGTCACCAGCGCAATCGAGCCTCCCCGCAGCTCTTCAGGGACTGGTTCGCTCCTCACAGCTCATTTCCCCTGCCACATGATGGAAGCGGTATGCTCCCGCGGCCGCAGTCAGCGCCATTGGCTCGACTGATCTCCTTCCGTCCTCAAACCAGACTCGTGGGCAAGAGACAGCAGCAGCCCCAACGGAAATTCACATCAGGATCTGTCGAAGACGAAGCGCCACTGCAGTTCTTACTGGTGCTGGACCCACACACGACAGTGCTGCGTCTGTTTCACCCACTCACCCACGAACTCGTGTGGCAGCATGCGCTCAATCTGCGATCCTCGGCGGGTGGGAGTGAGGGTGCGTTCGGCATTGCCGACGTGTTTTTCATGTCCGAGCGCAGCGCCCACCTGGCGGTGCTTTCAACCGCTGGAGACCTCATGCTCTTCAAGCTACGGCTTTGGCACAATCGTCGAGTCATCTCGGGTGATCACCGTCGTCTGATCCCGTTGCGGGACTTGAGGGCGGACCAGTTGCGGTGTCTAGCAGGTCAGCGTGAGGACAGTATATCGGAGGCATTGCGCCTGCCCTGGACGGAGGAGACGACGCCGTCGTTGACCGCTCCACCACCCGGAAGATTTCTACACGTCGATGTGGAGCGGGTGTTCGACGCTGCATTGAGTCGGGACTGGCGCTACGATCGCGGCAAGGTGACGGTCATTGCGCTCTATCACCATGTGTACGTGGTCACGAGTGACGGGTCGGGTGGTCATCTCTCCTTCTTCCACGGTCGGAACGGTAGCTTCATTACGGATCTTCACATCCAAACCAACACCAGGAACAGCCACGACCGCGGTGTGGTGCAGCTGGAGCCCGTGCAGAGCACTGGAGGACTATTAGCACTGACCACTCGAAGTCAAGTCCAATTTGTGGACGTGACCATTCCGATGCTGCTCCCCGTGGCGTGTGAGGCTCCCGAGCGACAAGCGTTTACTAGTCTAGCCGTGGATCCGCAGCGTCCGTTCACCGTATATGCGGGCGCCTCCACCGGTCGAGGCTTCGTGTTCAGGCTGTACAACTTCCAGGCTTGGCGACAACGCAGTAACGGCGAAGAGCAAGAGCATCACGAGCCTGCTGTGTGCGCTCTCGTGGGACAGCTGGCTCCACGTCGACCGCCACTCTCACCTCCTGGTGGTGAAGCGCCTGCCTTAGTGCAGACGGTCCATGGCTTTCTTGTGCTTGCCACGGGTGCCCGACTGGTGCTGTACCAACTCCCAACTGGCAGTGAAGGGCTACGGCCAACTTATCTCAGTGAACGCTCGCTGGTCGCCTCACCCCTCCAGGAGCTGGATTGGATCACGAGCCCATCCAGTCCGAAGTTGGAGATACTGGGAGTGAGCACCGCCAAAGACCCGTTGATGCATTCGGTCGGGTTGGCGGTGCTTGTCGCTGTGCCACAGGACGAAGGTGCAATGCATGTGGCCCAGCGGCTAGACGTCTATGAATCGCGACTGCCACCGCCTGCTAGCAGCCTGGACCTGACCTGGGTGCGCGTGCCAGCTATGATGATCTGCGCGTTGGCTGCCATGTTCTGGCAGCAGAAAGGTCGGTTGGCACAGTCGGCGGGCGGCAGCGGCGCTTTCGATGAGGCAGAGCTGTTGGGTTTACTGGGCCGGCAGGTGCCCAACTTGGAATCTCTACGAGGCAGCCTCGCTGCGAGCCAAAGAACGAGGAAGTGGTCCTAGATATGTTGAAGTAGGCACCGACGAGGCACCCTCTGCAAATATCCAGGTCAACCTGGGTGGAGACTTTCTCATCTCCATGTTTGTCTGCTTGCTCATCTCCTGAACGGATTCATGCGTCCAAGACCTAACACCTCGCTCTTGAGCAGTTCCAACTTGTTGATGGCCGCGTTCACGTCTCGGTCCCAGTACCGAGCCTCGCACTGCTTGTGGTCGCAGCGTAGCACCGCATATCACTTCTTATTCTTAACTGCGATCTTCGGGGCGTTAAGAGGTACCAGTACTCCGAAGTACCTGTACGCTGATTTCGCGGGGACTGCTGCCAGCTGTGGTCTTGGATTTTGAACGGCGCTACTACCAAAAGGACAGAGGATACATCAGCCCAAGAGGTCAAACCTACCGACCTTGCGTTGCAACGACTCTGTTGGATGTTCGCAATGAGACGTATTCATTGAAAACGAACGTTAGTTAATGTCAGCATGCATGATACGCATCGCCTTGCAGGAAGATTAAAGCGTAGTCTGCGTCGACTGCAACCCGCCCTCCTCCAGGTTGCGCTCTTGGTTCTTTTCATCGGTGTCGCCCACACTCTCGGCCACGACGCGGCACACCACCGTGTCGCAGGTCACGTTGACTAACGTTTCCAGACGGTCGAGGAACCAGTCCGTGGCCATGACAAACCCAAACGCCGCAGGAAGCGCCACACCAGGGAATACCGTCTTCCACACGGTCATGATGAGCACGAGGCCCGTGGATGGTACGGGTCCGACTCCAATGGAGCCGATGGCGGACGCGAGCCAGAGCACCAGATAATCTACGGGGGCGATGGACACGCCGCTGACCTGTGCCATGAACACGATCGCAACGGGCGTTCCCACTGCGGCGCCGTCCATGCCGATGGTAACTCCAATCGACAGTACGAAGCGGTAAAGCGCGGGGGAGATGATCTTGGTGTTTGCCACGCATGCCATGCTGACAGGCAGCGTGGCGGCGGAGGACGCGCTCGCCAACGCGAACAACTGGGCGCGAGCCATTTGTGCGAGCCAGTTGAACGGATTGGCCTTGCGGACGAATGTGCGTAGCAGCACAGGGTAGAAGACCAGCACGTGCAGTCCAAGACCACAGATGACGCACAGACAGTACAGAGCCACGCTGCGCACTAGTACCCGCAGGTCGTCGGAGTCGGCGATGGCCGAGGCGAGCAGCGAGCAGATGGCCAGCGGCGTGAACCTGATAATCCAACTGATGAGCTCCATGAAGATGTCGTACAGATCGTGGATGACGTCTGTCGCCGTCTGTAGCCTGCCACGCGCATTCCCCCGCGCGAGGATAACGCCGAATACTACAGCAAACATAACGATGGACAGCAGCGTGCCCTCGGCGAACGCGGACGTGATGTTGTCGGGTACAAGCGCGTCCAGCTGCAACTGCACGGCGTCCGTGAGCGTGAGTTCTTCGAGCGCGCCGTCTGCGCGTTGATATGTGGCGTTCAGGTCTCGCTGCAGGAAGAGCGCTGATGCCGCGCTGAAGCTCTCATATCGACTAGCCGTGCTGCTGTTTGTGTTCGCCATCTCAGCAAGCGTGAAGTTGCTCTGACAAGAGAGCGTAGTGCCGTTTTCAGACGTGATCATCGTGACGTAATAGCCGGGTTCGTCACCACATTGTAGAGCCACTGGCGCTGCGGTCTCGGCCGCGCTCTCGTCGCCCTTGTGGAACGTCGGGCGGAACAAAATGGACATGGCCACGCCGATGGTGGCGGCCACTGCCGTTGTGAGCAGATAGCACGCGAGCGTGCGGCCGCCGATGCGCTTCGCCTGGTCCTGCAGCGACATGTCCGTCATGCTCACCACGAGGCCGGAGAAAACCAGCAGGGGGACGAGACACTCGAGCGCGCGGATGAACAGGCGCCCGGGCGTGCCGATCCACGTGATGGCCTCGTTGGGTGTGTGTACCGCATTGAGCAGCAAACCCAAGGCGATGCCCACAACCACACCGATGACGACGCCTGAGAGACCGACGAACCACTGCGTCCACCCGCTCGGCGGCTGCGACGGCTTATCCTCTTCATACTGTTCGGTCGCGACACTGTCGAAGGTGTCGCGACTCGCGATGCTCGAGGGCGGCGTGGCCATGCTCTCGTAGGAAATCGACTGTGGGAGGGTAGGCCTCGAGCTCGAATGCATGGTGAAGCAAGGGGAGGAGGAGGGTGCGTGTTGGTTGGTCTTGGGGTTGTCAGGGGGTCCGAAATTGAGAAGTGAGCGACTGGGAGGCACCGGACTGGCCTTCACTGAAGTGTATCTTAACCGGATGTAGCCACATAAATGACTTGGCCCAACTATGTGTGCACTGAGGAATCAACACGGGAAAACGATACGAGCGTCGGCTCACAAGGATGGACAAGCACAATACAAGCCTCAGATACATGGAATAAAGAAAAAACCATTTAGATTGATTATAAAGGGTCAGCAGCATTCAGACGATAGCCATTTACTAAGAACAGTCAAGTGCACTTGCCTATATCATCCATTGCGTGAATGGATTGTATCGACTATGTGGGAGTTATTGACCCCAACTTGCCTCAATCGGAGATTTGGGTACACTTGCACCGCATCACCCCTGGAACACGAAAAAATCCATTTCGTGTCGTGTCCATATTCACGGACACATCCGTAAATAAGAGTCCAGTCTGGAGCACTTCAACTGGGTCGAAAATTGCAGGTCACAACCCGTCAACACTCTCCAAAGCCAAACCCAACCCGTTTTGCCTTCAGCTCCGACGAGGGGGAATCAGAGAAAAACAACAGCAAAGCAGCGGCGGCATCCCAGCGCCAGCTTCAGCGCTTGCTTCGCTGCTTCCAGCGCTCAGTGACCATCGTCCGTAGCCTCTTCGCATAGAGAAGGCGCTGCTTCGTCTGGTGTGAGGCTATCCCAGCATGAGCGAAGCTAAGAGTCGCGGGAAGAAGGAGAAGAAAGGCGCACCACAGAGTCAGGAGGAACCGGAAGCGGCCAAGTCGCAGGCTTCCCGGAGCCGCAGAGCGGACAGCGATGGCGCGCGCAGCAGTGTGAGCAGCAGCGTTTCCGACGAGTCCAGCGCAGCGTCGTCGACGTCAGGCCGCGGTCACCAGCGGCCGCGGTTCGACTCGAAGGCGTCGTGGGCGGACTCCACGCGCTTTGACATGGGGCGGGCGGACTCGCGCGCCTCGGACATCTCCGCGCGCGACTTGCGGCTGACGGGACTGGGCGGCAAACTGCCGTCGAACCGCCACCGCTCGGACTCGCGCGCGTCGTCGCGGCTGTCGCGCTCGAGCAGCCGCAGTAGCGTGAGCGGCGTGCGCGGGCGCCAGTCGTCGTTCGTGTCCAATTTCGGCGTGACGAAGGGCAAAAAGCGCAAAGACAGCAACGCGCTGTCCACTATCACCGAGAACTGGAATCTGGCGGACGACCAGTTCGGCAGCCCCTTCGCAGAGTTCGATGCGCAAGGTGCGAAAGGGCGGTTCATACTGAGGGGTGGGTAGTGATGTACTGATGAGTGTGATTGCTTTGGTGAATATGTAGATCAACCGATCCGTGAGGAACTCCAGCGCGGTCTGGAGATCGTTAACGACCACACGGTACGATGGAACTTCGGGGTGCTTCGTATTGGTTGGATGCGGCAAGGCTAATGCTAATTCTGTGTGTTTTGCTTCATTAGACGAAGCTGAAGGAGATCGAGGATGCCATCACGGCCGCTATGTCCGAAGTGTGGGGCTATTGGGTGCGTTTTCCAGCGAGAATCCGCTCTGTTGATGGATTGGACAACGCTCATGCTGTGGCTTGTGCTTCGTAGGCGGACCCGATCCAGCTGTACCTGCATCCAGCGGAGCGCGTGGACGTCCAAGATCTGATCAAGACGGACAATGAGCTGTTCAACAAGGTGCTCACGGTGTTCTCGGTGCTGTGCGACGAGATTTCAGAGTTGAAAGTGACGGTGGAAGACAACTTCTACCCGGCGCTCATCATGTTCGGCCAGGCGCGACACGGCGAGGAAGGCGAGGTGAAAGCTGGCGAGGACGAAGTCCACATCGGCCGCATGCTGGCGTTCTTCCAGGACATCTCGAACTTCGTGGACCGCTGCAACGCCATCACCATCAACATGATCCACCAGCTCGCGAGTCTGTACCAGAGCTTCCAGAAGCTGTGGAAGTCCACGTTCAAGCTGGTACACTTGCATCCAGTGTTCGACGCGTTGGCCAGTCTGCTGGAGGTCATGATCACCATTGACGCCATCGTGATAGACAACCCGAACATCATCACGTCGTGGGACAAGTACAAGCGCATGATGCAGTACGTGCGCTCCGACCCGCCGCGCTACAACGTCACGGTGGACAAGGTGAAGCAGTTCGAACGGTTGCTGGTCAGTCTGGACCAGACCATCATGAGCGCGCAGGTCTTCCAGAGCTGCATCGAGCAGGACTTCGAGGTGTTCTCGGGCGGTGACGTGGCGGAGGACGACGAAGACCCTGATGGCAGCGACAGCGAGCAAGGCGGCAAACGTGCCAGCAGCAGCGGTGGAGAATCCAAGATTGACATCCGCACCAATCGCGTGTTTCTGGAGGAATTCGTCCACTGTATCAGTGCAAGGTTGAGCATCGCTGAAGGTGCCATCACCTCATCCACCGAGACGTTTGAGCGGAACGACCTGGTCGGCACGGCGGGACTCTACGTTCTGCTTCGCCGGCTTCAGCCGTCCAACGTAGCGGCGGACCCCGTGCTGTACAAGCGTCTGTGGGAAACACAGCTGAAGGCACCTTGTGTGACCATTTGCGGCAAGATCATGTGGTACATGCCGGACTTCCTGCTGAAGTACTCCCCCACCACGTCGAAGAAGATCCACCCAACTGACATCGTGCAGTTCCGTCGCGAGTACCTGCATTCGCTGGATGAAGCTTTCCCGGCGGACGTCACGACGGCCAAGTTGGAGCTGAGTGCGTGGCTGGTCCGTATGGAGTCGTTCTTTCAACCCACGACGCGTGGCATGGGCGATGCGTCCCGGACGCTGAGCATCCGTGGCAACCTGATCGTCAAGAGCCTCATCTTGGCCAAACGCGTGCAGACCATGATGCACACGCTGGTGAACCTGCATCTGTCGCTGAGTATTCCTATGCCGAAGCGAGTCGTGCGGCCGCTGTACACTTGCATCGAGATCCTGAAGGCCGTCGAGTTCATGTTCGCGCGGAAGAACCCCATCTTGGCTGAGTCGTCGTCGCATCTGTTGCGTCAAGTGGCGCACTCGTTGTTCTCGTTCTTCCGACCGCTCAAAGCGCATTTGGAGGCCAGCAAGCGGTTCGACGACACGAAACTCGACGTCCTGGCGGCCGTGACGGTCCTGGAAGACATCCTGAACGCTGGCGAGTCGTTCTCGTACACGCGGATCACGGTACTGGACCTGGCAACGCAGATCGCACTCATCTCGCCTGACAACGGGAGTGGCGCGAGCGAGAAGGATGGCGACATGGACACCACCGTCCCCATGGGTCTGAAAGGCGCCGGAGAACCTGTGAAGCTCATCTGGAAGCTGCGACTACTGAGCGATTTCCAGCGGAAGATCCGAAGCGCATGTGACTGCTCCTTCTTCTACTGGAGCCGTGAGCTGCTGCATCCATTCCTGTCGGATCTGTACGGACAGCCGGAGCAAGCCAACCGCATCCAGTACGTGGTCGGCGGTTTCCTCGACGCGATCAAGTTGCTGCGTGGCGCTCAACACGAGACGGACAACGTGCTGTACGTGAATGCGTACGCCGAGTTCATCGAGTCGGTCATGGAGGAGGAGATCGTAGAGAACTTGTGCAAGGACGTGGAGAACGACCTGCGTCTGCACATCCACTCGGTGCACTTGGACCATCTGGACGCGCCCAACCCGAAGAGCGCCGACTTCAAGGTGCTGCACTACTACTTGGACCTTCGCCCCATCCGCTTGCATGGCAAGACGCTGGATCTGCGGCAGCAGGTGACTCACTACCTGGAGAACACGTTCTACAACCTGACGACTGTGGCGCTGCACGACTGGAAGACCTACGGCGAGATGCGCAATCTGGCCAACGACAAGTACGGCTTGAGTCTCGCAGACAACCATCTGCCCATGGGATCACTGGACCAAGGCCTGGACATCCTGCAGATCATGCGCAACATCCAGATCTTCGTGGCTCGCTACAACTACAATCTGAACCAGCAGTTCTTCCTCGAACGACGCAGTGACAAGGGCTCGAGGCACTTGAACTCCATCAACATCCACTCGATCGCGAGCTCCATCCGCACGCACGGCATGGGCATCATGAACACCACCGTGAACTTCACGTACCAGTTCTTGACCAAGAAGTTCGACATCTTCTCGCAGTTCCTTTTTGACGAGTACATCAAGAGCTACTTGCAGCGTGAGAAGCGCTGGTACAAGAAGCACCGCGACGACAAGGAAGTGGACAACAAGTACCCGTTTGAGCGCGCGTTCCAGTTCAACAAGGATATCCGCAAACTGGGCGTCTCGGACTCGGGCAAGACCTTCCTGGACCAGTTCCGCATGCTCATCACGGAGATCGGCAACGCGCTGGGTTACGTGCGCATGGTGCGATCCGCAGGGATGAACTACTGCAGCAACGCCATCAAGTTCGTGCCGGATCTGAATCACACGCACTTTAAGTTTGAAGCTTATGCGGGTGATGGCGTGGCCGAGGAGAAGAACGAGGAGACGGGTGACGTGACGCAGGAGGAGGTCGTGGGCGCCAAGCTGTCGCGGGAGACGGTCGTGGCTGCGCGCAATCTGGACTCGGTCATCTCGACGCTTGCCAAGAACTTCTCGGAGAACAACGACTACTTCAAGGTGCTGGTCAAGGTCTTCCAGGACGTGACGGCCAGCGACGAGCAGAAGCACCTGGTGAACTTCTACCACATCGTGCCGGCGCTCACGATCAACTACGTGGAGACAACGGTGCAGGCCAAGGATCTCATGTACAAGAACACGCGCCGTCGCGAGTCTTACTTCTCGGACGACGGCTTTGCCATCGGCGTGGCCTACATCCTGGCCATCCTCGACCAGGGCGAGGTAGACTGTCGCTGTGTCCCCTGTCTTGTTGATCTTGCTGGTCTGGCACTTACCGTTTGTTGCTTGTGTTGTGCGGCTTTGCAGCAATTCGACGCGCTGCACTGGTTCGAGGAGGTGGGCCGCAAGTACAAGGCGGAGGAGGAGGCGTACAACGAGAAGCAGGCGGAGCGCGAGACGCGCAAGCGGGAGCAGGCGGCCAAGAAGCAGAAGGAGACGACGGCCGAGCTCATCGACGACGAGGAGGAGGTGCACACGCTGCAGCTGACGGCCAAGCGCATCGAGCTCAACCGACGCGAGTTCGACCTGTTGGACTGGTCGCTCAACGGCGCGCGCATCTTCTTCAAGGACTAGCGCTGCTCTACGGCAAAGCGCACTGCCGATCGTAGACAGCGTCATCATGCAGCTGCAAAGGCTGGAACAAGAGCTGTTGCAAAACTCCGTCAGTAAAAGCAAAAATAAGATCGCGTTCACGTCACAAACCCAAGAACCGTCTGCTGTTCGCCCTGATTCCGTCCATAGTCGCTGCAGTATCTCGCTGGGCGCGGTGCTTGGTACTACATGGTATGTCGGTATACGTTGTGCCATCACTGGCGTTTCTTCAAGGCGGCAGCGTTCCGACTCGTGGCCTTGGTGCTGTCCTGCATGAAGTGAACGGCCCAGTACACCTGCAAACACGACTGCTCGTTAACAAGCCTCACAGAAGTCCGCACGCACCCGCTGTTAAGGATAACGGGGTCGTAGCACGCACCAGCGCCAGCACGTGCAGCCCCACGAGGCCGGCGACGAACGCGTTGAGGCCAAAGCCCAGTCCCGGGCCGAGAAGGAGGCCGCTCTCCTCCATGATCTGCTTCGTTCTTGTTGCTTTCGCTTCTGACACAAGCCGCAGTTTTTTACTTTCAGATATTACGTTTTTAGCCAGAGTCATTTCAGGACGCAAGCTCCCAACATTTACTCAAATAGCCGCGTCCAGCGCGGACGCGCCAGCTTCAACTTCCAAAGGAAACCCCGCACTCGAGGGATCGCAAGTGACAAGGAAGATGCGGCAAGGAGCTGCTTCCCAGCAAACGATCGATGCTATGGAGGGGGGCGCTGTCAGCGCAGAGGGTCTGGAGCACGAAGTGGCGACGCTGCCGACGGTTGACGAGAGGGCGGCCTCCTGCGTCTTGACGGGCTGCTCAACCGCGCCGTTCGTTGTTGGCGACTCTGATTTGGAGCCGATGCGGACGAAGGACGCGTCAATTGACGTCGCAATCTCGAGGGGAAGGACCTGCTCGAAAGACGTGGATACAGCGACAGAATTTGGCGGTGAAGTTTGCCTCCCCGTCACCGAACTTGATGTGGATCGTGATACACAGACGTTGGGGTTCGCCGATAATCCCTCTGTTGCGGAATCGCGTCGTGATTGCAGCGACGTATCGCATTACGTCGTTCAAGCAGACGCTGAGATGGCAGATATAGACACTCTGCAACAAGGCTGTGGGGGACGCGAAAGGTAACTTGTGAGGCCATCGGATGCGTGATTTGGGCAGAACGAACTGAATATTCACGGATGTGCGGCTGGCCAGCGAGCGGGAGGAAGACCCAGCAGTGATAGAAGACGCAATTCGTGTTACTACGACAGAATTGCAACCAATGTCGGGTGGAAATGGTGCTGGAGGCGGTCCTCACGCTCAGATCTATGGATTGGTCGAGCTGCCATGCGCGGAGAACATGCTTGCGAGCGATACTGTTCTGTCGCTGAAGCAGGTGGCCGCTTCTCTGCTCGCTCAAGTAGTTGCCGAGCAAGATGTTACGATCTCTTCGTTGATATCGAAAGGAAAAGCATTGTCGTGCTGGGGGACAGGCGACGACAATGTGTGGTCTTGTGCGAGTTTGTACAACGAATTTTCAACCCGGCCGAAGATCCACGACGCTAGGGAGCAATCAGAAGCGTCGCTGGCTAAGCTAGCTACACCACGCGTGCCAAAACGAGTGCAATACGGTCCGTGCAAAATGCTCACGCCTGGCGGTGAGCACCTTCACGCTGAGTCGAGCAAGCTCCTCAAAATGATGTTGCGGGCCAATGCTCACGTGACACTTCTCGCGAAGGACATCAACATCCCGAGCATTTTTAAGCCGGCAGCAGATATGCTACCGCTCGACATCCTTCCTCTGGGTATTGCAACCGAAGGCAGTGGGGGACCATCGCTTCGACAGCTTTTGCTTCCGTCTGACGTGCTACGCGAAGACGACGCGAGACTCATTCGTGCACCTGCAAGACTCTCAGCTACAGCAGTTGACTATTTGCGCGACCTCCAGAAAGCAGACTTCTCGGTAATCAAGGCGGCGATGAGCGTGCCGTCCATGTGGAACCACAGCATGGTAATGGACGAACCGCCAAACTTCTTTGTGGAGCATCTGCAAGCTCGCGCGACACCGAAGGCAGAGCCAGCAAGTCTTGATCAAGAAATGCCGGATGTCAAAGCATTCGTCGGGCCACAACAGGACAATCCTCATAACAGCAGAATGCACCCAGCAGATGAAGGGTCTGCAGACGCCAGCAGCACAGATTCCGTTGCAATGACACACATAGTCGAGGAATCAAAGGTGCTACATGCTACGAAGGCCCCGCTCTCTGTGAAGCTGGTAGTGGCACCCGAGGATCGTTCGGTGGGTACCGACTACTTCGTGAGCGACGATTTTCTTCGGTGCAATTGGAGCAAGGCAGCAGAAGCCACTGAATGCGATGCCATCATTGTGAGAGGGAAAGATGGGGCGCGAGATGCTGAAGTGCAATCCAGGCATCGTTTGCTTTTGCGGCAACTCGCAAGACCAGCGCTGTGGGATTTGATTCGGAAGAAATTGCTGCGAGTTGATGGAGCCCTCATCGATAATGTTCTGGACCTGGTGAATTTGGAGATGCTCGAAGCAGTCATCTATCAGCAATCCCATGATGCGAAGCGAATGAGTCTGAACCCTTCGGCCTTCGTGAACGACGAAATAACTGAAGCGTGTTCCAGTCTGCGTCAAGCCGTGTGGTTGCACACGCTGTGGTGAGCCCATGCGTGCATTTTAGTGTCCTTGTTTTGTGGTGGCAACCGCGCTTACTTGTGTTGTTGGCAGTCTCGTGTCCATGGGTGAGGAGAATTCAGATGGCAGTGTCAACACACCACTGATTATAGTGGCAAAAGTTCTCCAGAGTGTTAAGTACAAACTCGTACTGGGCCCTGCCAATTGGAGAGACCTCCGCAGACTTTATGAAGCACTCGGAGACGACGTCAGGCTCCCAGCTCTCGCAGTCAAATCCACCGAAAAGAGTGATTCGGTGGGCGTTGTGGACGGGCATGCCGTGGCCCAGCCACCTCAAAAGAAGCAGAAGATCCTCTTAGCGGAGCAGAATGCCACACCAGTTCGAGTTTTGTGCTCGATCCAGTTTCTGGAAAAGGTAAGTGCATCTGTTCACCAATCCGACTTTCTTGGCATATATTCCGAACACTTCACATGATGCGTTCGGTTTGCCCACCCAACCATTGTGCAGGACGAGCTGCTTGACGAGCTCTGCACGGAGCAGCACATATCATTCATTGAACGAGATCTTCCGTCACCAATTGACATGCTCATCGACGAAAGAAACTGCATTTGCGTGCTGGAAAGTGATACTTTCCAAGGTAACGAGTATCTTTGCGGCACACTGAATGAGGTTTGTATGCTTTGGCCTCTCTGATGCGATTTCGTGTAGCCGAAGCAAAAATGAGGCAGCTGGTTTTCAGCTTAGCCCGCTTGCAAGTCCAGGTCCAAAAGTGCTGGGTAATTATCGGTACGATGAACGTGGCTACACTTAGCCAGCTTTTCGGCGGTCTGTGTTGCTTATGCGTCGTTCGTCCTAGCCCTGGAGGGCCCTCCTGGAGCGGCAATGGAAGAGATCATGCTCTTGTTTTACGCGGCTTTAGTGCAATTCCGCATCGAGATCCAGACGCTTTTGAGGTTCACATTGTCAAGCCAAGCTGCTTGCCCACAACGGTATCAATCTTCGTGCATATGGGGACGTTAAAAGGCTTTTCTTCGCGTTTTATGCAGCTGCTCTACTGAGGAAACGAGTCGCTACGCCCGCGCCATCGTTGACGAGTGCGCCGAAGTTGCTCTGAGCTGCCACCGCATCCTGCCTCGCATGTGGTTCGAACGACCATTCTTGCTGGAGGAAGAATCTCAATACGAGCGGTTTCTGGTTTCAACGCAAATCATCAATCACTACTCGGCGCAGTCGCTGCTTCACAAGATCTCCATGGGCGATTTGTTCACGAAAAGGTACGGACACACCGGAAGTAGTTCACAGCTTGCAATTCCTCCTGTACGCGCACATTTTTCAACCCCCGTTCACTTACTCACTTTTTCTCCTTCCGAGCAAACCCAACAGCCTTGATGAGCTGACACCACTTATCCAGAACGCCGTGACCGGCGAACAACTGGGGTTGCTTTGGAGGTGACCACATCTTTCGACATTAAACCACTACCACTTCCCTTTGCTGCTAGTTCTGACACCGTTTGATTTGCTTTTGCTGGTTCACTGTGCAGTCTGGTGCATCAGAATCATGGACTCAACGTCGCGCTATAATAACGCTGACTAGCTTCCGCGCAAGCAAACACACCAATCAACAATAAAATTGAAGCTCAAGCTGCTCCAGAGACCGCGCATTGCCAAATCGTCAACTACTCGAGGCTGCGGTCGGTGCCATGTATCTACATCTAGGCTGACACCACGGTATCGTATCGTTCATGGTTGCGATCGCCGCAGTGGCCCAGTACTTCGACAATCCAGTTGCGACCGTCCGTTTAGCAGAGGATTGATGTGGCAACGCGAGGGCACATGGAGATGCTCGAATTTGCCAGTGGTGCAGCACCGTTTTCGGCAGCACGACAAGATTTGTCGAAGGCGTGCTGTTGGTTTAATCCCGATGCGCGGGGCCGCAACAATAACACACTCAGCGGTCGGTCGCACTGGACGAGTTGCGTGCGAGGCCCACAATCGACGCACTACTGGGAGATTTCACACACACAGGAGTTGCTCACGAAGGAGATCTTGCGAACACCTCGCGTCTTCGCGATCGCAGCAGCTCTCATACGATCCCACAGAAGCAGTCGTCAGGCTCCACGTCCAGGGCGAATGCTTGTGCTCCTGGTGGCGGTGGACGCCTCATCTCGCCCGACGTTCATCACGTTTGTCGCGGCGGCAATTGTTCTGGTGACTAACGAATCTTCTTGACAGCGCGTGCAGAAGCACCAGCACTCGCCTTTTCACGCTCTGGGTTACTGAATCCAGCTGAAAGTTGAATCGTTCGGCCAGCGCAGCGTCTTCTGCTTCGTAGTCCTTTCCCAGTATCCCCCACTATCTGCATGGTCTTGCAAGATCCAAGGCAATCGAAGCGAAAATCACTACTCGAGGTATGTGGAGAAGAACGCTTTCCGTTGACTCGTTCTAACATCTTGATTTGTGAGAACCACACGCGCCAATGTCAGGTCTCCACCCTTCGACAAGACAAGCGCATTCTCCTTATCCTCCGCTGACCCGCTGTGGGTCTGGCACGAGGCAAGAATCTCCAGACGGACACCCCACTGGCTCCTCGGCCACGACGGTGTGGGTGGAACGATAAAGGTCTGGGGAATCTGCTCGCCAGGAAACGGCGTGTCGTACGTCGCCAGCAACGGAGCGACCTGCGTCGGCGAAGCACATCTTCCCAATGGGGACCTGAGCTTATCCAAGCGGTCGGCGTCCCGCCCCATCTGGTCCCGATGTGCGACACATTCCAGAGAAGATGCCCCAACTCCAATCCCCACGATTGCTCGGCCAAGCGCTTGCGGAGGAATTGGGAATGCCCAACCAACACGGCAATGCCCGAACTCTGCTACAAACGTGGCCAGCGTCGGCAAAACACGTTCTTGTCATACCGCGTCGTTGCGACTCCAGGCGAACCCCAACGCAGTTAAGCCTTTATCTCGAGCAACTTGGTCGATATAGATATGACCGCCCCGGATATCGTTGGCGGTGGCTCCAAGTGGCTTTCCCCACGTCTTCTCGGGCCGCGGATATGCAGATGGCACCGCGAAGCCCCGCCGTATGATGCAATGTCCATGCCCACGTCGATACACTCCCAGCGACGGCAAGCCTCTCTCCAGTTGCACTCGTAGATCGCGCGGTCCCAGCAGAATCCCAGCAGAATCCCAGCCGAATCCAGCTCTTCAGGCGAAGCAGCCACTTGTTTGGCGAACAAATTCTGAGACCGGATCGACCCCAGCGTACCTCCAAGCCGCACGCCTCTCAGCAGCTCTGGCCAGCACCCGTCCTCTTTGGGACGACAAACCGACGCGGCACATCGATGTGGCCGTAGATCTCGTGGAAACGGCGCGGCGCTGGCAGGAAGATGGGGTCCCATTTGAACTGCACCACCTTCCACACGAACCCCATCTCTGCCAGGTCGTTCACCATGTGGGTCGGCGCTTCCCTTCCGAGTCGCTGCTGTCTTCGTGATCGTGTGACCGTATTGCCAACGGGACAGCCCCACGTCGCCTCGGAACCACCGGGCATCCCTACAGCTGCTTATACGTGCGTAGCGCCGGAGCAGCTTTGGTTCTCCACGTCGGAAACTGCCAGTCATCGCCGACGCCGATCTTGGCCTCCTTTACGGCCTGGTGGAGACCTCCAGCTCGTGGAAGCACTGGGTTGGGGCGACCTTCAACATCGAGAAGATGGAGTGGCGCCCAAATTAGTGGCTGAAGCTCCAGTTGGGTAGCGGCGCATCCGAACTTAGCGACATGAGCGCCAAGCTGCGCACTTAACGATAAGCTGTTCCAGCGCCGGTAGCTTTTCGGTGGTCGTGGCTGATTCGTTGTTGAGGGGTGGCATGGAATGCTCGACATGACCGATGGAAGTGGCTGTCGAGACGCCGGGCGTGTTCCGTGGGTGAACCCTCCTTCGCCACAGAAGAACCACAAGTGCACCCCCGATGAGCTACTCAAGCTCACGTCAAGCAAATAGAGGAAATACTTCACTGTTAGCTGGAAACCGTGGCGGTACTGCCCAAGTAGGGGACCCCTCGTGTCTTCTTTCTACCGATGACCCCGCAGTTTCATCTCTTGCATCGCCTGGAAGCGGCCGGTGTAGTAGCCGGACTGATACCACGACAAAAGCAGATTCGCCAAGCCATCGTCGCTTCCAGGAGCGTTTGGCATTGCCGCTGGGAATGGAGCAGCGCCTCCGGCCATTCCAGGGAACGGCATCTGCATGGGCGGCACGGCCGGCCCTGTGGGCAGACAAAACGATGGTTGAGCCGGGAATGTAGGCATCTGCGCGGTTCTTCCATATGACTGCTGTGCTGCTGGATACTGCGACGCAGACTGAGAAGCCGCAGCTTGGAATTGGGCTTGGAGATGCGCGTAGGCTTGAGCATAGGCCGCCTGGTACACGTCGTTTGTCGCTTGCTGCTGCTGCGGATGTGAGGTCGGCTCCGTTGGGAATGCTCCATACATGGCAGCGTTGGATTGATAACCACTCGGACCGTTCGCCGTCGCTGCCCCATTCACCGCATAGCCTGGACTCTGCTCAACCTCGTCCTGCTGTTCTCCATCCTCTCCTTCAATGGACACACTCCTGGCAGCTCTCTTTTCTTTCCGCGTCGCCTTCTTCTTCTCTCTGTTTATAGGAGCAATACACATGAGGCCAAATACTAAGTGAGCTGATAGCACTAGGAACGTAAGGAGGCTCCTTCTGACAGTTGGCAAAGACACCTGTTTGCCATTGCGGAGCCTGTGCCATTGCGCGTGCGTTGGTCCGATAGTGCCTCTTCAAAGGCCTGCAACAACAGCACGATCACATGTACAAATGCACAAATGCACAAAGGTAGCAGCGAAGCGTAAGCAATGAGGGCACCCATATCAGCCAGAAACCACACAAAAACAGAAGAGAAGGGTCACCGACCCGCACGATGGCCATGTCGTCCCATTGTTCCTCCACGTCCTGCTCGCTGCCGCTCTATATGGAACAGGCACGCATCGCAACAGCTCCGATTAGACCTTGGCTGGATACGCGCCGCAAGAGCGCTGCGGCTGCAGCGGCCGAGCAATCGACGGCTCCTTCACCATTTGATCGTCCGCGATTGTCACTTTGCTGGAGGAGCCACACATATTAATTTCCACAAGCAGATGCGGATTTGCCAATCAAAGCGCAAAATTACGCTTTACCAGAGGAATCGTGATTATAGAGGGATTGAGGTGGTGCACATAAAATACGTGAGCTTGATCTTTTTTTTCTTCAAATGTTGAGGAGGTCACTGTCATGTATCGTCTCGTGAAGTGAGCAATAGGTCCAGGATCAAATACAACGTGCCAGCTGATCATGATTTTGGAAGAGAGCACACGAGCGGTTCGGTAGAGTCCATAACGTTGTTACACTTGGTTTCATTTTACTCAAGCGCGTGGCGACGGACAGCAAGTCCGCGGGACAAGAAATGAGAAGACTATGGCTGTGTATTAGAAGTATTTTACAATGGTGTTACCTGCTCAGTGCAGCTGTTTTGTGGCAGCAAGCGCTGGGTTTTCCTGCGTTTGTGCAGGACCTGATATCGCTGGTCTCCAGTCACCAGAGGCGGACGCGCTTGCCCTTTCTTGCCATTACACACCCAGCGCTCTTCCAATTGCCCAACCGCCCATGCCTTTGATACGTTCCCCACTCGAGCACCCCGTCAACAATCGTGGTCAGTGGATTTATCCCGACCAAATGGAGGAATCGAGTGGATCGGTCAGCCATTCTTTTAGACGTTAATTTGGGGGTTTCATAGCTGCACAAGGCGCAAAACCTCGCTGCATGTACCGGTAAACTTACTGGCGAGTTGTACCGGATCGCAACCGGATCAAAATTTGCAACCACCCAGCAGGAAATGCACCAGAAAACCGCGTTTTCTCTACTGCAAGCACGCGCTCCATTTGATCACAGGGGACCGTGTCTTCATTGTGGTCAGCAAGTTGGCGCCAGACCCGGACGCACAAGGTGGCGGGACCCAGAGAGCAGCGCGTTCCAGTTCCAGAACAGCACCCGTAAAGTTTAGGGACCGTACCTGTAAAACAACGAAACGAACCACTCTTTTACCGCGGAGGGTTCGCCGCCTTCCATCAAAGGGTACACATGGCAACCTCTTATCATCAATACCCTCCACTCTCGCAAACTGAACCCATCTATTTTACACCAGTCTGTCTATCCAAATGTAGCCTGTCAGATTAAATTAAACCCAGCAGTTGGTAGCTGTTTTATTTAGGGATGGGGCTACAGAAGGAGGGGACGGGGTAGACGAGGTTTTACCGTTGGGTTCAGTCTATCCCGAGGTTTTTACTCCCCCGAGAGTCAGCGAAGCCGAGCGCTCCATTTTAGTTCCAGCCCAAGAGGCGAGCGATCAGCGGAGAAGCGCGCTCGACTGCTGGTGGGGAAGGACCACAAGCTCTCTCTCCCTCTCTTGGCGCGTGAGGCGGACTCTGGACGTGAACTCGAGTCGGCGGAGCGACCACCTGCCTCTTCATCGTCCGTTTACGAGTGCTGGGGAATTTCTACCGGAGCAAGACCAGACGCATTAAGAAGCATGCGCACTCCTCGAAGCGTCGTGGCCGCTGTGCTGGTGCTATTGGGCAGCGCTGGGGTGAAGGCGCTTGACAGTGTGGATGTGGAATCAAAAAGCGGGTGTATCACGGAGGAGCTTGGGATAACAGAGGACATGGTGACTTTGTCGTGCGAGACGCCCGGCGCCTCGCCCAATGGCGCGGCCGGAAGCAGCGCGGAGTCAACGAAGGGCCTGACGGTGGCCTCCGATCTCCATGTCACTACGACAGCGACCACTTTGACTGTCGGATCGTTCTCGAACCAGAAGTTCGTCGAGACTTTGTAAGTGAAAACGAGGGGCGGAGAGGGCGACACCTTGCCTGCGTTCTCTGCTTGAAATTGCAGCGCTGCGACTAACAGTGTGAACGTGCTTGCACCTTTCACAGGAGTATTAAAACCACGAGTGCTACGGCGCCTACACTGAAACTTGATGACACCGAGTTAAATCTGACGGGCTTATCCGCCTTGACCTCAGTGTGCGTGAGGTTGGCCTGATGCATTGAGTCTTGCTGTGCGGAAGCTAACGCTGTAGTGTATTACTTGGTGTCGACAGTACCATTCAAGGAGTGAAATTTTCCTCGGAGAGCCCAACGATAGTGTTGCCTGTTGCCACCAACTACATGTACGTCGCTGTCCCCATTAGTGTCGCGTTGCCGCTAGCACAGCTCCCTAATATCGCTCCTGCTATGTTTCCTTCTTTGATAAATGGAATGCAGGCAATTATCCAACACGAACATCGCGAACCTGTCGCTGACCTTGCCAGCCAACAAGGACGCGTCGATGACAATGTACGTCGTGGCGTCTATGTCTCACCGAGCGAGTCCGTTGGTTTCCGGGAACCGTGTCCTCGGTCGCGACTCTAATCGTTCGATGTTGCTGTTCTGTGCGTGGGATGTGTTGCTACCAGTGATTTCCAGGGTGCGACCTTCTCGACGTTGCCAACGTTCTTCTACGAAAGCACGTACTCGCGAACGAACATATCGCTGTAAGTGAAACCCCTTCGTTGCCCGCTGGTGCTCAAGCTGGATAGTCCAGTCCACAGGAGAGATCTGACATGTGCATATGTTGTGATTGTAGCAATCTGAACCTGGCCGTCCCTTCAGATCCAATTCGCTTATCGTCAACCCAGTTTGAGTCGCTGAACGTGAACTATGGGCTCTTCATGCTCGGGGAGTCGTCAAGCGGGAATTGGAAAAGTGTGGTGACAACCGACTCCTTTGTAGAAGATTGCGGGAATGCCAGCGCTTCGAGCACAATCGTAGTTTGCAACAATGGCGCCACACCGGTGAAATCCGCCGCGTCCTCTAGCGGTGCTGGCCGCGTCGCTGGGTCGTCCAACTCGTCTGGTTCCGGCGATACCGCAGAGGCTGGGGATAGTGACGGAATGTCCACGGCTCTGATCGTAATCATCGTGCTGGTGGTGATTATCGCGGTGGTTCTGAGCTTCTTCATCGTGCGGATGTTCCTCAAGCGCAGGGCGGCGGGGGCTGGCACCCACGATGACAACGCAGTGACGCTCATGGGCAAGGGGGACACGGCCGGCGACAAGAGCTCCTTCATCTCGAACGACGAGTTCCTGCGGGATTTCCAACTGCCTCAGAGCGACGTGTCTCTCACCAAGTCGGTGGGCTCAGGCCGCCTCTGGGTGGGCGAGTACAACGGCGGGAAGGTGGTGCTGAAGCGCGTGGAGTCGGAGGTGACTGCCTCGTTCGTGACGAAGGCGCTCATGGCTCAGGCTCGCACCTTCGCGACGATCTCCCACCCGAACATCACGAACTTAGTGGGAGTGACCTGGCTGGCTGGCACGGACTTCGCCGTGGTGACGGAGTTCATGGACAAGGGCAACCTCAAGACGGTGCTGAGCAACTTGGACGTGGAGCTGGATCTGAGCACGAAGCTGCAGATGTGTTTGGATGTGGCTCTGGCCCTCTCATATCTGCACGCGACGGAGCAGAATCTGTGCGCGAAGCAGCTGTCCAGTCGGAAGGTGTTGGTCAACAGCGCCATGGCCTGCAAGCTCAGTCTATTTGAATGCATCCCCAGCTCCCCCAAGCTTGGGGGCTCCAGCTCGGCGCCTACCCCATACGCCTACGGTATGGGCGAGGTCGCGTGGCTGGCTCCGGAGGTGATCACGCGCTCGGCGCCTATGGACGCGCGGAAGAGCAACATCTACGCGTTCGGCGTGTTGGTGGGCGAGATCTTCACACGGAAGTCGCCGTACCACACGCTGCTCGAGACGCGAGGCAACACGCTGTCGGACGTGGAGCTGGTGCAGCGGATCCGGCGCCAGGAGCCGATGGTGCCGCACGAGAACAGGAGGGAGTACTTGGAGGCTCCGCTGAGTCTGCGACAAGCGGTGGACCGCTGTCTCTCGTACTCTCCTATGAGTCGACCGAGTGCGCAGGACCTGTTGGTCGCTCTGCACAACGCGAAGGAGGAGCTGCTGACCAACAGCATGTGAAGGGGGGACGAGCCGTCCGACGGGCGCGACTGGAGGGGAGATTCGGTGGCAACCACCGCTCGCGCAGGCTCCCCCGAGCACATGTCGCCCTTCTTCGTTCTGGGCGCCGACGCCCTGCTTGATCACGGAGCCGGCGGGACCTGAGGGAATGACCGGAATGTATTTTTTGTATTTCTCCGGGGAGTTCTTGTCTCCAAACACCTCATCAATAATCCGCTGGAGCGCTCATTCCCTTCCCATGACATCGTTCGTTTGCTGCTTCCGTCGTCTCCACAGTCCCTAAGCAGCATCACAATCGCTTGGAAGCTGGTCGTGCTGTGAAGGTTCCTGCTGGGTGTTCGCCAGGCAGCGATTGACCTCCACAGCGTGTGTGTTGTCTCAGCATATGCATGCGTGCGTTGTCCTTTTTGTCCATGCTGCGTTGCTACAAGCGTGAAAGGGTGGGTAAGTTCAAGTTGAAGTGGACAGTACAAACGTCAATTGTCCCTGCGAAACCAACCCTTGTCGTCTCAATGGGCACTCCGCAGAGCTTCCTTCACCACTATCGCACCACGAAGAAGACGATGGCCCAACCCACTACGACCCCCACACTAATCTCACAATCAGCCACGTTTTAGAGCTTCCAGTATCGGAGGGCGTGGCAGAACTGAGGCGGTGCCTTCAGCCATGTGCGTTTTCGAATGGCAAATCAAACAGCACGATGAATGGAAAGACATCTTCATGGCCGATAATGCCAAGCGTTCTTTAACGGCGTAGTTGACCAGGGTACCAGATCACCCCTTCGTCGTCGGAATTCGAGACGTTGCCCAGGTGCTCCTGCAGCCAAGCCACGATATGGCGATCACCGTTGCGGTCGACGCTCCAGATGATTTCATCCTCGCACCACTCGCCACGTTCCAAGTTCAAGAAGAGCGCATCTCGAACGACCACCAGTTACCGCCAACTCCAGGGCTCGTAAAGTGATACCCTTTTCGGCGGGTGGTAGTCAACCACTGAACAATATCTTAGTGACCACCATAGGAGGCCGCGTCCAACGCAGTAGCCGTGCACCCTTCCGACCTGTGGGTATGTATGCAACCACTTGACTACTGAGAGATGGCTGGCACCCGCTGCTTCATCCATCGCCCGGGTAGTACAGCGGTCCGAGCGGTTTTCATGAAGCCATTGGATCACAGTCAAGTGATCGCCGTCAGCAGCCTGCTCCGTGGCAGACCCCGTCTTCCTCACGGTGTGGATACACAGCCACTGCGCTACATGTAGGTGGCCATTCCGGCGGCTGCAGCCACTACATTCTGCATGTCGATCGTTCTAGGGTATCTTTCACTCCTGTCACGGAGCACACGTACCCCGAGGCCAGGTGCAGGACGAGTCGCCCTTTGAACGTGTCTGGCAGGAACACCACACGATGTTGCATCAGTGGGTTGCCATCTCGCTCCCCGCGTTTCCGTTTCCTCCCTGCCAGTGATAATGTCACGCTGTGTATAAACTGCAGCACTACCAAGTGGCCATGAGTTGCTGCCTCCACCATCGCACTGACAAAGGGTGGTTGCGAGTCGATGCGCCGGAAGCTATTTCGTGGCGGCACACACAAGAGATCAACCTCCGGATCATCGCGAAACGCCGTCCATAGCCACTCGACCACGCCCAGAAAGCCGTTGCGTGCAGTGACATCCATGGTTATGTGCGAGCAGCCAGTCAGGCCGTAGGCGTGGAGGTACTTTGCGACCTCTAGGTGTCAATTCGTGGCTGTCATGTGGACTGCAAACGTGCTGCTTCCCCCGATATTGTGCTAGAGCAGCCACTGAGCAACCTCAAGTCGTCCGTTCCCAGCCGCAGACTGCAACGCAACATCAGCATTATGTGAACGCCAGTCTCTAGGATGTGGTCTGCAAGCCACCACATCACGGGCAAGGGACTATGTCCACAGGCTGGCGAGAAGGCTTCGTCCACACCTGTCGCCAAGTCGGAAGCCACCAGCCACTTGATAACTTCCAGGTTGTTACAGGGTAGCTGCACCTTGCGCTCGGGATCTTCGAACCCCTGTTCGACGAGCCACTGAAGCGCATGCAAGTGGCCGCGTCGTCGGCCAGATCCGGAGCGTGCCGTAGTGGAAATGCGAAGCCAGTCACTGAACCAACAACGCTACCCAGAGCACGCTTCGCAGCGATAGTAGACTCCAAAAGCCAACGTACGACCTCGCTGTGATCATTGTTCGCTGCTAAATGCACATATTTGCCGCCCTACGTGACTCCATTCCCCGGCTTGTTCGCGGGATTGTCCTCGAGGTCGCTGTCGTCTTCAGATTCCGCGAGTTCGTATCCTTCTTGTGTTCATCGGCCAGCAAGAACTGTAGGACGTCTAGTTGGCCAGTCGCCGCCGCTTCTTCCACCACTTCCGGGACACTCACGCAGCCCGAGACGTGGGTAAACAGCCACTTGGCCACGGCCAAGTCCCGGCATCGTACGGCTTCCACTAGTGGCCGCGGAAACATCCAGTGCAGGTAGTGACGGTCGCTTTGGAGGAACGGAGCACACCAGCCACACCACGCACACCAGCCAGTCAGCGAAAAAAAACGTCGTTAACATGACCGCGTGTCCACTGTAGCGCACCATCCGCGCGTCTGTGGAGTGCCCTTGACGTGTTTGTATCGAGAGACGATCCCGCAGATTCCATCGCCGCCTTGACCATTCGTCTCATGAATGACCAGCGCGCTGTCCCCATCTCTGTGCCTGGTCCTAGTTGCTTCGAGCCGTAACATGCTTGACAATTTAGGCACATTCATAATGGACAAACAGTGAACTCAACTGCAGGGCAAAGTGGGGGGGGGACTGGATTCTCCGAGCACTGACGCAGCACTCCGGAAATCCAGTTTTCTCCAGGGCTGAACCTGAGGTGGGGCCGAGTGAGGATGGTGGCGTGAATCCACAATGGCCGTTTCGAGCCACCGCCGAACTTTCTGACGTATACGTACGTGCATGGGTGCATGGGTGCATGTAAGCATGTCTTCTTCAACATCCTCTTCGTTCTCTTGGCTGCGCCCACCACGACTGAACGCACTCTTGCGTGGGCATTGCTGTATGACAAGGCCCGATGCAGCATCCGCAGCTGTACTAGCGACACGACGCACTTCAATGTGCGTAGCTTTTCCCACTCACTGCATTATTTCTTAAGTGTGGGTGACTGCCATCCCCCGTTTCGATGGCTTCACCTCTACGCCACATAGATATATAAACTAAGCTTGCCTCGTAGTTTCTTGAGCAGCTCGCGCTTCTCTCTGCATATACACAGCCATCCAACTCGCCTCGTGTGTTCTTCAAAATCCGCGACCAAGTCGTCGAAGCCTGCTGAAATTGAACGACAACCGTCAAAAGCTTCCGTCGGCTTCTCTCGGTAGTCTGCCTCAATCAAGTCCAGCCGTCACCGGTCTTACTCCGGTGAAGCTTGCATTTCTGAGCGCACTGGGAGGAGGCGACGTGATCTGGTTCTTCTGGTAGCGACTCGATGCCGGCGGAGAGGTCGTGGGATCGGCTGCCCCACCGGTTGATCCGACGGGGTCACGCGACAGCCACTGGCCCCACCAGGCTTCGGTGGAGCTAGCAGTGCGCTCAGCTTTGGAGGCGAGCAGCACGCGACGCAGCTGATTGGAGTGGGCCACGTCGGCAGCAGACAAGCCCTTGCTGTCCTTGGCCTGCGGGTCGGCCCCACTGCCCAGCAGCAGCCATACCACATTCGAATGGCCCATAGAGGACGCCAGGTACAGCGCAGTGAACTCGCTGCCACGGGTGACGGCGGCCACATCGGCTCCTCCGGCCAGTAGCAGCTGCACCACAGCAGCGCGACCCATCGAGGCCGCGAGATGCAGCGCCGTGGATCCATCAGTCGAGCGCGCTTCCACATTTACGCGTCTCTTGACTAAGTGATGCACCACGTCGGCGTAACCCTTGTCAGCTGCATGCAGCAGCGCCGTGTAGCCATTTCGCGGTACGAAGGCCTCCAAGTCAGCGCTTTTCATCAGCAAGTGCTGCACCACTTCGGCATGGCCGAAGGAGGCTGCGAGCAACAGCGGCGTATAACCGCTGGGCGTCGAGGTGTTCACCATCGCTCCTTCTGCAACCAAACATTGCACCATCTCCAGATTGCCGGCCTTTGCAGCCCAGCACAAGGACGTGTAGCTGTTCGCCTTGGAGCGCGCCTCGATATCCCCTTCGTACGGCAGCAGGCTCCGCATCGTCTCCAAGTCATTGCGGCGCACGGCGATCAACAAACGATCAGTGTCTGCGTTGGGATCAACAGGAGTCAGCTGGAGAGATTCGTTCCCGCTTGTTGCGTCGCCCGCAGGAGGTGGCAACACATGTGTGTGGGTGTCGTAGGCTGGCGGCGGAGCCGAGAAACACCAGCGTTGGACGTTGTCGGTTAACCTCTCGATCGATTGATCAGCTTGTCCTACCGACTCCTCCACGACTTGCCCCACCACTACCACGTTTTCCATTGTCGCCTCTCCAGCCATTGCCACCGTCAGCTCGCTATCGTCCATCTCTGCCGTTGGGAGCGCAGTGTCGTAGGTGGCGCTACTCTCATTGTCCGCCCTCTGCATCTCATTGCGGCTACCCTGGCTGCTGCTGGCACTGTCGACAATAGGCGGCTCTGGTAGCGGTTCTTCTTCGGTAGGACTGGCGTCGTCTTCAGTCGTTCGGTGATCATTGCTTCCGGTGGCAATACGAGTTTCTATCATCATTTTGTTCAGTAGCTCCAGGACACGGTCAGTGGCATAATCCCCAGGCAATTTGCCGTTGTGATCCGCGAGCTGCACGTTAGCACCGTGATGCAGCAGACACTCCACCATCTCGAAGGCGTCCTGTGCGGCTGCTACATGCAGCGGCGTCAGGCCGCCAACTGTAGCTGCCGCGTTGGGGTCTGCGCCGCTTTCCAATAGGTGCTGAGCCACATCCGTGTGTGCATTCTGAACCGCGGCAAGCAGCGAAGTGGCGCCATCCGCGCGTCCACGGGAATCCAAGGCAACTCCATGGGCCACGTGATGCATCACGAGGTTCAGATCTCCAGCTTCCGCCGCATACAGTAGCTTGTGTCGTGCGTCATGGCGCTCCAGCGCCTGAATCACATGCGGATCATCTGCATACTCGCTTGCACGCTTGCTGCGCGTGTCCAGACTGCGCGAGTCGACGCCTTCTTGCAGCAGCAACTGAACCATTTTGGCTCCACCGCGAGCCCCCGCAGCTCTCACAGCGATGTGTAGCGCTGAACTGCCATCGTTCAGTGCATCCGAGCGATCCGCTCCAGCTGCAAGCAGTGCACGGGTGATTTCCACGCGGCCCGAGCCACCG
The DNA here is from genome assembly GCA_001712635.2 of Nothophytophthora sp. Chile5. NCBI lineage: Eukaryota > Oomycota > Peronosporomycetes > Peronosporales > Peronosporaceae > Nothophytophthora > Nothophytophthora sp. Chile5. The sequence continues at coordinate 29,243 of MBAC02007467.1, forward strand.
CCCGCGGCCACCAGCAGCGCCGTCTCCTCCTCCAGATTGCGAGTGTCCAAGGCATGGCCCCGTGTCAAGAGATACTCGACCACGTCCAGTTCTCCCGATCTCACCGCATCCAGTAACGCAGTCTTCTTGTCTTGCGCAGCCAGCAGTGTCGTGATTTCCGGCTTGTCCGCACTCACATACTCGCTCGCTCGCTTACCAGCGCCGTCCTTGCGTCGTGTGGATGCCCAGCACCGCAGCAGCTCGGCCACAATGGCCGTGTGCCCGCCCTGTACCGCGGCATGCAGCGCCGTTTTGCCCGTGGCGGTGACGACGTCTGCCGTCGCAGATCGCTTCAGCAAGTACAGCGCCACGTCGGTGTACCCTCCTTGGCAGGCCAAATACAGTGCCGTCGCGCCATCTGCCCTCCGGGAGCCCACGTTGGCACCGTGACGCACCAGGAACCGCAGCACCTCGAGCTGGCCGTTGCTGGCAGCCGCCATGAGCGCCGTGACACCTTTATACGCGGCGTCGACGAGCACGCCGGCCCTGACCAGCGCTCGCACGAGCGCGATCTCGCCGGTCGTCGCCGCGGACACCAACGAGTTGGCCGCTTGGCTCGAGGCCACGGACATTCCCGAGGAGAACTGGCGCCGCACCGTCGTTTCCGCGGCTCGATCCGCCGCGAGGGACGTCGCCTCGGCGCGGCGACTTCGGGTGCTCTGCATGGAGATCTGCGTGTCGCTGCGGTTGCGGTAGCTCGCTCTGCTGTTGGCGCCGGGGTGCGTTATGTCCGACTGTCTAGCACCGCGACTGCCTCTGTCGCTGTCGGCGGAGGAGGCGCCGGACGAGATGCGGGGCCTCGTACGACGCGGCGGGGCGTCGTCCGCGTCCAGACTGTTGTTACTGCCGCTGCCGCGACTGGAGAGATGGAAGCTCTGGCCCAAAGTGGAGATGAAGGAGTTGGTCATGGAGCGGGACGCGCCCGCCATTATGCAGAGGCGGAGGGGTGAGAGGAGGGGGCGGAGACGTTCTTGCTTCCTTCTTGCTTGTTGGCTCCTAAATTCTGAAATGAAAGGGTTTTGAAAGGTTTCTTTTTTTCCTTCTCTGCGGTTTGCGTTGTCGTCATTTTGCGGGTGGATGATTAGGGCTAGGGCAAAAAGTGAATCCATCGCCAAGATGAATGTGCATCGTGTAGAAGTGACAAAAGAGGCATATATGTTAGGAGTGTGGACCACAGCACTCCCTTCTGCCTTTTACTGCGAACAGGGTGGCGATTGACTGTGGCGTGCAAACCCGCGCTTACTTCTACTGCCTCCATGACCAGGTGGAGGCTGCCCTGGACGATGACTCTTCGTACTTTGGTGGCTGGTCCGTTTTGGGGACAGCCCGGACTTGGCGCAGTCAAAACTCCTCCGCGCCGTGATCGTTTCCGCTTGATGGACAACCCGATTGCGCTGCAACAGCGCTATGCTGGGTGGACAGTACACCACCCACCATCATTGTACCGGTACATGTACACAGGTAACGATATTTAAAAGCGGAAAACGTGTTGTCTGCAACGTTCCTCTGTGTGCCTCCCATTTACATAACAACCAGCTTACCACGTCATTATCGTGGTGCTGCTGTAAGAGTAGTATTTGTGCAAGCGCATCCATTCCCGAGTAATAGAATCCATGAAATAATACATTCCGGGTGGTTTAGAAGAAGAATGCCTCGCTTTCTGGGATGCTGTCTTCTTCCGCCCTTTGTTTGCAGGGTCCATGTGAGAACCATTGGCATCTGCCACGACTTGGCTCGTTCGATCGTGCGACTACGGAATTGCTGGACGATAGCAAAGAGACCACCTCAATGCAAGAAGAGTGTCAATAGTTTGTGTTCAAGTTCGTATTTCACGCTCAAGTCGCTCCTGCCACCTTTCCACCACTCGGCGACCGCTTGGAATGCACACTTTATGTTGGGTCCTGCGTTGTAAAAAGCATGCAGGCAGGACAGTGCAGATGCGCAATTCGACGCACCAGCTCTGTCATTCATGCACATATCGTTGCTCTTCCGACCTGGGAGGTCCGAGCTCAACAACAAACAACGGATTACGAACATGCGCTCGCGACGTAAGCGACGATCCTGGGCGTGCCATGTGGAACTTCGTTCCAGAACAAGCAGCAGTCCTGCTTGCTTCTCCGTGGCCTGTTCATTCAAACGGCGTTGGCTGTCCAACACAAGAATGCGTAAATAACCAGTTGTTGAAGCCGAATGAACCCAAAACGCGAGCGGTATGCCCATCCCCCTTTCTCACCGCACCCACAAACGCAAACACGCCAAAATGACCCGCTTTGCAAAGAAAGAGCTCCCCGCGACCAGTTCCGGGTACCATCATGGCTTCATCGCACATGCACTCGGAAATAGACAGAGCCTTGACCAGTGCCACCCCCGAAAAAAATCCAAGATAAAGCCCAAGATGGCGCTCCCGTCCTCCACGCCTGCGGAGCCTCACGCGAGGGACGACGATGGCGGCGTCTCCTCCCACAAGCAGCGGGTCGCGAAGCCGAATGCCGCCGATGATGGCAACAACGACCAGCTGCTGGTCGCGCCGTCCCTCAAGCTGCAGGAAGGAGACCGCACTCAGCCGGAAGCTGCATGGAGGAGCACAAAAGCAAGCACCTGGACTGGTGACCTTTCTGACAGCGACGCGCCGGCGATGGATGTGGAGCAGTCCGAATTACCTGGCGGAGGCTTTTTTGTGCTAGATGGCGAGCGATTCTACGACGCGGTGGGCATCGTAGACGATGGACATGCTGCGGTCTTCGAGGCGCAAGGCGAAAGTGAGGCGTGCTGGGGCCTTCAGGTGGACAGCGAGAGCCATACAGCGTACTACTTTAATCACTTACGGCCGGAGGAGATGCAGTGGCTGCCCCCGGTGGAATTGAGTACGCCACGAAAGGATTATCCGACAGCTCTCTCTGAGGGGGGCGGCGCACTGATATTTATGTGGTGCATCTCCTGCTATTGCTTGCAGTCCACCCTGATACACACGAGGTGTTGCTTTGGGACGCTTCAGCTCAGTGGTTCTACTACTACTGCCCTCAGGTGCGTCAGGTTGATACACTTGCAGCTATCTGCGAGAGGTGTTTATTGCTTGATGCTGCTCATTGTAACGACGTGATTGGAAACAGACCCGCACCAGCCGATGGCTGGAGGGAAACAGCGCCGACCTACAGGAGCAGCAACAACAGGAGGAGGGTCTGTATACCTAGGAGCGGCATTCAGAGACCCGATACGCTTGCTCATCACGCATTACAACGGGATACACTTCTGAAGCCAACCACTTGAGCATCCAGGCAGGAAGGCGGCAAACTGCCGCCACCACGCCTTTATATTTATGCATCAATGCAATTCAAAATCGCAAGGCATGCCGTCCGAGCAACTCCATCTTCAATCATTCGTAGGCCCGTCATTCTGCTCTCGGTCGCTTCTTTACCTTGACACAGCGAACGACGCGTCGGCTCCGTCGTCTCTCATCGCTCCACTCAGGGGCTGTCAACCACAGAAGTCGACGAAGCGACAACCACAGGCTCTTGCTTCACTCGCGGCATTCCGTCGTCGTCAGCTGTGACAAAAGACATGGACGCCACCGTCTCCTCCTTCGCCGTCGTCGTGGCAGACACCTCGTCGATCACCTCGCTCTTCGTATGAATCGATGGCGTCGTGCTCGCCGCGCTCGTGGGCAACTGGGTCTCAAACAGCAGCTTGGCCTTCTGGCGAGCAGCAGCAGCAGCGTCAAACATCGCAGCGTCAGTGGCCTCCTCCTCGGTTTGCGGGATCGCGTAGAACGCGTAGAGGATCACGAGAGCCAGCGCCTCGATGAACACGATGTTCAGGATGACCAAGATGGCTGTGGGCACCGACCAGTGATACATCAGATAGCGCACGCCCGTTAACTGCGCGATGATCGTGAGCTTCGCCGAGTATACCTGCAACTTCGGAGTGTTCAACTCGATATCAACCTGCGTCAACGGGTGCTCTTTTCTCTCCTCATAGCCGTTGATCGCCAGCACGCGCAGCGATTGTGCCGGCTCCGAGAAGCCCAATGCATACGGTACCAGCCATGCACCGAGGCGCAGCCAGCGCACAGGCGCCGGTAGGTCGTGCAGCGTCACGGGTCGGGCACTGGACGCCCGATACTTGCCCTTCGGCGATCGCAGCGTCGTTGTCACCATGAACACGCCCACCTCCGCGTTCATACGTGACTCTGGCACCGTCAGATCCACGATCACGTCGTACTTCACACCTGGTAGCAGCACAGGCTGCGTCGCTGGTTCAAACCCAGTCGCTGCCGAGTCCCACTGGTGGATGGAATCCAGCAGATTCAACGAGGCGGTGGGCACAAACACAGCCTGGTCGGGCTGCATTACCGCTGCATGGCGATGGCCGTAGTTGAAGAAGATCTCCTGCTCGTGGAACCGCGACGGAACCACCAGGTAGTACAGCATCGCGTACAGCACCGTCGCCGTGACGAACAGGAACGAGATCCCCGTGAACACCTGCTCGCCACGTACACAATGTGCATCACAATCATTAGCAAGCGATTCCATTGAGCACCCACACCAGCGCAACCGTACTTCCAATTCACCAGCCTATGTTAACACACACAACGCCCCAAAACGACAGCATCAGACATGCTGCCAGACATGACGGAGTTCCTCACCTGCGCCGCTCGGATGGCCCAGAGCAGCAGCCACTTGGAGTAGTCCTGCGCCGCTTGCTGCATATCCTCATACATGCGCTGGCGCTCCGCCGTGTCCTTCAGCAAGTCCGTGGCAGCCACAGGCAGGAAGGACAGCAAGATGCTCCATGGGATCCACGCCGCCATTTTGCCTTGGCTCGTGCTTTTCTGGTGAGAGAGAACACTCGAAACTGCGCTGGTAGTCAAAAGGAGGCAACGGGCGTATCTATCGTTTTCCTCCTGGTAGTCAAACCGTGGCTGCCATTTTCCTGTGAGGCGCGTCATGAATTAGATCCGCCACCCTCCTTTTCCGGATCACGTATACTTGTATCCGGATGATACTAACATTAGTCAATCTGGTCCACAATTCGGCAACGCACCATGTTCAACGTTCCTGCCCCGCCAAGTTGCGACCGACCCTTCTGGATCGAGATGGCAGTGACGATCGGTACGGCAGATCATCTCGCAGTCATCGTGATGACAGGCACCGAGAGCGTGACGATGACAGACGCGGACGGGGAGGAAGCGGAGATAGCGGGAGACAGGAGGAAGAAGCCAAGAGATCGAAGGAGAGTCGCCCCTCTTTCCTTTTCCACGGGCAAGTCGTGTACTTGCAGTTGGGTGTTCGGCGCAGAAAAAACAGTAGTCGACTATTCCGATCCGAAATGATGATGCCAATTAACACAGAAAGTGTACATGTAGTCGAGCAATCAATGGAT
>MBAC02007473.1:0-33027 GCA_001712635.2 Nothophytophthora sp. Chile5
CAGACGTGACGCTGTATCTCAACCACACGGGGCTCATGTGGGAGAACGCCGCGGCCTTCAACGCGTTGATTGTGTTCGCAGAGCACCGCTACTTCGGCAAGTCCGTGCCTTTCGGGTTGGACGTGCTGGACCATCTGGAGTTCTTGTCCACCCAGCAGGCGCTCGCGGACTACGCCGTGCTGATTGAGGCGCTCAAGCTGGAGTTGAACACGGACGTGCCCGTGATCGGCTTCGGCGGCTCGTACGGCGGGATGCTGGCCACCTGGTTCCGCATGAAGTACCCGCACATTGTGGACGGCGTCATCGCCGGCTCGGCTCCGGTGGTGGGCTTCCTGGGGGATCCGGACCACCCGGCGGACTCGGAAGGCTTCAATCGCGTGGTGACCTTCGACATGTCGGAGGCTGCGGGTTCGGCGGCCAACTGCATCCCCAACGTCCGACGGGCGATGCAAGCGGCCATTGCCATGGGAGAGTCGTCGGCAGGACGTCAGGAACTGGCCGAGCTCTTCAACCTGTGCGATCCGGACTCCCTCCAGACGCCCGAGGACGTCGCCGACCTCGTGGCGGCGACTTCCGGCGCGTATGGCAGTCTGGCTATGGGCAACTATCCATACCCGTCGTCCTACATCATGGAAGGGGAGAGCGTGCTGCCTACGTACCCGATGCGAGTGGCCTGCGAGTATCTAGCTGCCGACTTCGAGGAGGACACGGCAGCATTGATCGCCGGCTTCCGCGACAGTGTGGGTGTGTACTACAACAGCTCTCAGAGCGAAAGCTGCTTCTTCGCGACCGCCACTGCCTCAGCAACGGAGTCGTCGTCTTCTTCAGCCTCGAAGCAGGCGGAGATCGACCGGAAGGGCAACTTATGGGGCTACCTCGAGTGCTCCGAGCTCTACGTGCCCTTCAGCTCGGACGGCGTGCACGACTTCTACCCGGCGGAGGCCGCCGATCAGTCGCAGGACGCCGCCGCTTGTCTGGAGCAGTGGGGAGTGCAGCTCAAGCCGCTCTGGGCGCAGACGGAGTACGGCGGCATGAAGGCGCTTCGAGCTGCCAGCAACATCGTGCTCAGCAACGGAAACTTCGATCCGTGGTCGGCGCTGGGCGTCCTCAAGTCCCTCTCGCCTTCGGTGGTGGCGGTGCCCGTCGCCGGTGGCGCCCACCACCTGGATCTGTTCTTCACGCATCCGCTGGACCCGCCGGCGCTCACGGCAGCCCGAGAGGTGGAGTTGACGCACATGCGGCGATGGGTGGACGAGTTCTACGCCTTCAAGCAGCAGGGCGAGCGCTAACAAGCCGATGGAACACGCGCTGACTAGGTCCAGCGCGAGCGGCGTGCATTATCTTGTGAAGGTGGCTGTGGTGAGTAGTGGAGAGGAGGTAAGGGACTAAACATGGCGTTCCAAAACTGGGAGCGTACCGGCTAATAGCTGCGCAGATCCTTGTCGCGTCGGGCGTTGAGTGTGAGCGGGTGGCCGCCGCCGGGCGGCAGTGCGCCGACCCGCACGGAGCTATGCGATGTCCGAGGCGGTACTTGCAGTCCTTGCGGCGTCGCGGATGCTCCGTTGCCCGTGGCCGCGGGGCTTTTCGTGGCTTGGTGTGCCATGGTCCTCCCTCCGCTTCTCTTGGGGGAGTAGAGTTCCATGGAGCTGGGTAGACTCGAAGCCACGAAGCCGCCGCCGTTGGCCTTGGAGGTCGAGCGCTTCGTGGTCGGCTGCTTCGCCGCGTACGGGTTCTTCATGTAGGAAGAAGGCGGCGGCTTGGGGGCCGGTGTGCCCATGAAGGAGGCGTACGGATGAACAGCACCGCCCAGTCGACTGCCGTGCGAGGTCAGGGAGACGCGCACGCCAGCGGTTTGGCTCAGGAAACTCAGGTGCTCGGCTGGGATTGGCGCCGCGTAGCCCGCGCCGGCCTGGTGATGGTACTCGGCGATGGGCGGCACGGCAGCCAGGGGCTTCTTGTACTGGCCGAGTGTCGGACTGGTGCTGGTGCTTTCGCCGCATGAACTGCTGCTGCTGCTGCTTGTGGTGGCTGTACTGCTCGCGGTGGAGCTCGTGCTGGACGAGTTGGCCATGGCGCCCTGCAGCGTCGGCAGGTGATAGCCGCCGCCAATGGCGCCATTGCTGCCGAGGGGCCCCGGCGGACTCTTCCGCGATGGCTGGTGTCCGTTACCGGGTTTGCTGCTGCTGGCTTCCACGGTCTTGTCTTTCTTCGGCTGCGACCCGACGAAAGGCGACAGCAACTGCTTCCCCAGCGGCTTGGAGCTCTCGACGGCACTGCTGCCGGACACTCCTGCCATGCCAGTCGTCAGCAAATCCTCTCCGATGCTGGAGGTCGGCGTGACTGACGCGCCCCGCGAGGCCTTGCGACCGCGCTTCTTGCGGATGGCGGCCGTGTCGCTCAGGTCCCGTGCGATGGCCTCCTGCAGCTCAGCCTCGAAGACGGCGTGCGAGTTCTCGAAGAAGGGATGCTGCAGCAGCTCGGCGCAGGTCCAGCGGTCCAGCGGCTCGTCCACGATGGACTGCCGCAAGAAGTCGAGCGCGTTCTTGTCCATGGTCGGGAAGCGCGTGTCCAGCGGCTCGAGATCCGCAGCCTTGGGCAACTTCACACCCACGTAGAGCGCGTTCTTGCGGAAGAGCTCTTGCTGCCGCGACGTGATGTGGCCCAGACAGCGGATGATGTGGTAGAGCTGGTCGATGTCCGAGTCCCCCGGGAAGAGCGGCAGCCCCGTGGCGATCTCGGCCAGCATGCAGCCGATGGCCCAGACGTCCACGGCCTTGCCGTACGACACGTCTCCGACCAGCAGCTCGGGCGCTCGGTACCAGCGCGTGGACACGTACTCGGTGTACTTGGCGCCGGCGGCTGCTAGCGGCCGCGCGAAGCCGAAGTCGCAGAGCTTGAGCACGCCATTGCGCGAGACGAGCAGGTTCTCGGGCTTGATGTCGCGGTGGATGATGTTGTGCTGGTGGCAGAAGGCGATGGCGCGCACGAGCTGCCACATGAGGCGCTTGAACGCGGCCGGCTCCAACCCGTCCGGATGGCGTTCGATCTCCTCGAGGATGGTCTTCTCCACGAACTCGAAGACCAGGTAGAGCTTGCCCTTGACGCGGAAGACCTCCAGTAGACTCACGAGGTTCTCGTGCTTCAGCTGCTTGAGCAGTTTGATCTCCCGCAGCGCCGTCTTCTTCACCTGCTCATCGTCGTCGGATTCCTTGAACTTCTTGATGGCCACGATTTGCCCCGTGACCTTGTGTCGACACTTGAGCACCACGCCGTACGTCCTGCAGCCAAGCCAGAGAGAGCCCACAAGCGCGTCAATAACGTCTGACCCTTCAGCGACACCAGCCTGCGAGATAGACGGACTCACCCTTCGCCGATGGTGCCCAGACTCTCGTAGTTCTCCATGCCGTCCGACGGCACGGGGCCGACGCTGCGTGCGCCACCGAAGCAATCACGTTCGCGAGCGACCGAGACGAGCGCTGTCCTTCCCCTTCGCCAGAGCGTCGCAGCGTCTTCCGCTCCTTTGGCCAACGGAGTTGAGCGACCGGTTCGTTTCCATTCTCGGCGCCTGCGGTCTCCGGTCGCAACGTATTGATAGCTGGGCTAAATTTACCTCTTCAGCTCGCTCGCTCTCCTCCATGGCTTCAGACCGACGGCTGCGTGCGTGTCCGGCGTGGCGGCTCAGGATCTTGTGGATCTTCAAAGGTCGCACGTAACTTGTCGGTCTCCGTTAACGAGTCGCGATGCCGCAACGCGAGCAGGACCCGCACCAAATCGAAGACGACGACGACGAGGAGCCCGTGAGGGAGCGCGACCTGGTGGAGGCCTATGTGGCTGAGCATGAGCTGGAGTCGGCGCTCAACGACGTGCTGAACCAGGTGGTGGCCTGTCGGCCGGCGGATCCGCTGCTGCTGCTCTCGACGCTGCTCTCTGCGCGCGCGACGGCCAAGCGCGGCATCTTCCACGTGGAGGTGCGCGAGGCGCTGGACGCTTGCGGCGAGCCCACCGTTCAGGTGCGACTGCACACGGGCCGCGGCGTCTTCGACGGCTGCTGTTCAGCCGAGGCGTCAGGCATCTCCGACGGCTCCGACACCGTCGCGTCCGGCGTGCCGTCGAGTAGGCAGCGCTTCAGCGGCCGCGGGTTCGCTCGGATCGCAGTCCTCGCGCAGGAAACGCTGGCCGCCGCGCTGCGAGACATGGAGCCCACGGACCAGAGCGCGCTGGACGCGACGCTGCAGACGTTGGAGGCGACGCTGGGTCGCAACGTGTGCCTTGCGGCCTCGCTGGCGCTCTGTCAGGCCGGCGCCAAGTACGCCGAGCTGCCGCTGCGAGATTACGTGGCGCAACTGCAGCAGCTTCCGCCTGAGCGGCAGTGCGTCCCCATGCCGCTCTTCAGCGTCTTGAATGGCGGGCGGTACGCGGCCAACAAGCTGTTCGCGCAGGAAGTGCTGCTGACCCCGACCAGCGCCGCCAACTTCGCGGACGCTTTGCAGATCGCCGTAGAGTTCAGCGCGTCACTACGCAGTCAACTCGACGCGCGCGGCGTGGGTTTCACGAACCGCGGGGTCTTCGGCGGCTTCGCGCCGCAGCTGCAGTCGCTGGCCGAGGTCTTCCAGGCACTTCGTGCAGCACTGGACGACGCGCGTGGTCGGCTTGAAGACGCGGAGAGCGACGCGCTGTCGTCCTCCGCCAGCGCATCACCGCTGCGCGTGGAGTTTGGCGTGGACTTCGCTGCCTCCGAGTTCGTTGTGCGGTCAGTGGAACACGACAACGACGACAACGACAGCCACTGCACGTACAACACGGATCGGTGGACGCCCGGGTCCACGGGGGTACTTAAGAGCAGCGACGAGCTGCTGGACATCCTGCGCAGCAGTGTGAAGGAGCTGGAGCTGACCACCGTCGTGGATCCCTTCGACGCACGCGACGTCACGAGTTTCGCGGCGCTGCTGAGCGCCGAACACGACCAGGACGGCGGCATCTCGGCCTCCACAGACGTGGGCGACGCTGATGGAAAGCCACAAGACGAGGCGCCGACGGCCGTCGCGGCCAAGGAAGGCGCGGGCCTCGGTGGGGACCCCAACTGCCGCGTGCAAATCGTTGGCCGAGCTGTCGTAGACCGACTGGGCTTGGCGGCGCTGGTCGAGGAGCGCGCGTGCAACACGGTGCTGCTGCTCGCGCACCAGTTCCCGACGGTCTCGAAGCTGCTGCAGGCCATCGCGGACGCGCAGCATCTCGGTCTCGCGGTCATCTTGGGCGCGTCGGCCGGCCAGCACGGAGCCGAGGACGCCGCGCTGCTGGCCGCACTCGCCATGGGCGCGGGCGTGGGCCAAGTCAAGTTCGGCGGCGTGCTGAGCGCCGAGTGCCTCGAACGCTACCGCCACCTGCTACTTGCGAGCGAAGAGCCCGGCGCGCCGCCTTTCGTGGGCGCACGAGCCTTCCGCCGCTGACCTCGAGAGCTTGTGAAGACGCGCTGCAAGAAAGAGATGAGTTCGGGTGTCTTTACTGTATTTCGGCGCAAGGCAGAATAAATGTATGCATAGAGGGAGGGGGCTTACGTGGTTGGATGCTTGTTTGCTTGTCAAACGTCGTCGTCTCCCATGGACTCCTCCAGGTCGAAGGACTCGTCCAGGTAGTCGTCGTTGACGTCATCGTCGTGCGTTCTTGTGGTGGTGGTCGTGGTTGTGGTCACGCGGTCTGTCCTGCTGGTGATCCGAGTGGGGCTGTTGCTGTCCGAGAGATCACGCGAACTGGCGGCTTCGTCGTCGTCCACGGCGTCTGTGCCATGCGACTGGATCGAGGCCTCGCCGAACTCGTCGTCGTCGTCATTGGCTAATGAGACGGCGGCTCGGTCGAATTGTTTCATACTGGAAGAGCTTTGCTCCAGTAGCAAACGCTCGACTTCGTCCATGTCGTCGTCTTCTTCGAGGACCAAACGGCGGTTGCCCATGCCCAAGCGGTTCATGTTGGCTGACCATGAGGATGAAGCGTTGTCCGCCATTGTCTCTTCCTCTTCCGAGCTCTCGGCGTCCTCCACTTCCATGTGAATCGGCACTGGCGCCTCGGCGTCCACACTGGTGTTAGTTTCATCGCCAGGATCGGAGAACAGGTCGCTATCTAACGAATTCTCGGCCTCCTCGCCTGGGTGCTCGTATGGCTTCTCTGATACCGCCAAGTGCGGAGCCGACACACCGCCATACAAGCTCGCGTCGGTTTCGCCCTCATGCTCCGACAGCGTCGAGTACTCCAGCCACCTCTCTGCCAGCGTGTCCTGATTGCGCTCTTCGGGTCCATCATCTTCCTCGGCATCGGCTGAGTAGGCCTGAGCCGCTAATGGCTCGACATCCAAACTCGCGCTGGCTTCGTCATCACGCTCCGACAACATCGAGTCATCAAACGAGCTCTCCGCCAGCGCGCCCTGCACTTGAGAGCTCGCGTCTTCTTCCGCGTCGCCACTCGTCATTGCCTGATGCAGCGCTACGAGTTCAATATCCATGCTTGCATTTGTTTCCTCGTCACTATGTTCCGACAGCATGGCGTCATCGAACGAGCTGTCTGCACGCGCGTCGTGCTCAATTGGTGTGTGCTCTTGAGCACTGCCCTCACTGCCCTCACTGCCCCCACTGCCCTCACTGCTCTCACTGCCCTCACTTTCTTCCGCGTCCTCTGCTTCCATCCCGTGCGGCACAGACGCGGGAGCATCCAGACTTGCGCTTGCTTCCTTGTCGTCATGCTCCGACACCGCAGCGTCATCGCCCAAGCTCTCCTCCGCCAGCGCCTCCTGTTCAAAAAACACCGAGTGCTTCACTTCCACGTCGCTCACTTCTTCATCATCACATTCACTATCCACAAGCGGGTTCCTCAGCTCACCAGAGTGCTCTAAGCTTTGCTCTAAGCTTTGCTCCAGCATCAACCGCTCCACTTCCTCCGTCTCCTCGTCTTCGCCACCGCTCAAGTCCTGTGCGCTCCACTTCGCTCGCTCCTCGACCATCTCAAGCTTGGCGTCGCCCTCCGCGAAGTCCAAATGCCCGCTCGAGATGCTCTCGTCTCCCTCGCTCGCCTCTTCAGACGTCGCGAAAGAGGTAGCGGCTAGCTGCTCCTTATGGCTTGTTTCCTGCTCAGCATGATAAATACGTTCAGCGACCTCCAATTCATCACAAGCACCGGATTCATCACGGCCCAGGCCGCCGCTCAAATCCCCATCACGCTCCTCCTCTTCCTCCTTCTCTTCATCATCAAAGCTCGCACCTTCTTCCACGTGGCGCGACGCACTCGTCTCCAGGGGTTTGCCATGCTCCTCGCCATCATGTTCCACGTCCGGCTGCTCCGCGTCGCGAAACAATAGTTGGCGCTCCACTTCGTCCATGCTATCCTCCTCGTCATGCGCCACGTCCGACGTCTCGCTAAAGTAATCCTCCTTCGCTTTTTCCAGCGCGAGAGCAATGGCAACGCCATTCACAGACGAATTCTGTGAAGAAGGAGGCTGCATCACCGCGGAATCACCAGCTTCCTCCTTCTCTTCGTCATCACGCGAAGTCTCCAGTTCCGAACGGTTTCCCACATCCAACGAGCCACTGCTAGCTTCCAAGTCTTCCTTCACGACAGCCTTCACAACTCCATCCGCGAAAACCGACGTCTTGCCATCGTTGGGCAGATCCAACACGGCTTCCCGCAGTCGCGCTTCCACCTTCCGCAGCTTTTCCACGAGTTCAGGGGCGAGGGCGGCGTATTGCTGCATCCATCGGAAGTCGGAGACCAGGCTGCCATCACTGCCTGCCGAGCCGTGAGCCACCAGCAGCGCGTTCAGGAACTCCGCATTCATCAGAACATCCTGCTCCACCGACTGCACCTTGGCCAACTCACGCGCATTCTCTACCCGGACGCGCGCCACCTTCTCTTCCTCATCGAACACGCTGGCGCGAAGCTCTGTCCATTCCAAGATGCCGCAGCAGGCCGTCAGTTTCTGGTACAGCGACTGCACCTCACTGGTCAACGACATAATCTCCTGGCGGTTTGCGGCGAAACTCGTTTCCATCTGGAGCGCGTTGCTCTCGTCGGGTTCCAGTGCCGCCGTGCGCTCTTCGAGATCCTTCAGCTGCTGGTGCATCTCTTCCAGATCGTGGGACTTGGCGTTCTCCACCGCCCGCATCTTGCCGCGAATCGCCGTCACGGCCGCCGCCAGCGTCTTGTTCTCGTCCCGGAGCTCGCCCACTTCGCGCTCCTTGGCATCCGTTCGCCGCTGGTATGATACCTCGCGTTTCTTGCGGTCCCGCTCGTCCTCCTCCACCTGCCGCTGTAGTTGCCGCTTCTCCTCGCGCAAAGTCGTCATTTCGTCGCTGAACTCGTCCGAGCCCTTGGACAAGACCGCCGACTTGTGGTACTGCTCCTTGAGCTCCTCGCGCAGCTGTTCCACAACCGCCTCGAGCTCGCGGATCTGCGTCTCGTGCTCCTTCACCTGGTTCCCCAGCTCCTGCGCCGTGGCGCTGTCAGCAGTCGCCTGCTTCACCATCAGCTCGTACTCGGCCTGCAGCCGCTCCAACTCCTGCGCGGTGCGGCGGTGGGTCGCATACATCGCGTCCAGGTGGCGCGTAATGGCCGAGTCGTCGGTCGCATCGCTGGTCACCGACCCCTCGTCTTCCCCGTTCGCGGTCGTGTTCGCCGCGTGCACCAACTCCTCCAGAATGCGCTGGAGCCGCGACTGCAGCTGCTGTTCACGGTGTTGCGACGTCTTCAAGGTGCTCGTCAGCTCGACCAACTGTTCAGTCAATTCGGACCGAGTAGCCGCCAGCTTCTTGTCCGCCTCGTCCTTGAGCGTCTTGACAGTAGCGTTCAGCTTGTCGACGTTGGCTTCCAGATCCTGCTCGCGCGATCGAGAGCTCTCGCGCTCCTGGTTGAGCTTAAGCGTGAGCGTGTCGATCTGCGCCACGTAACGGCTCTCCATCTCCTCCTGCGCCATGGCCAACTCCACCAGCTTCTGACGACTGGTCTCATCAGTGTGCTTGGCCTGCGTCAGCATCGTCTGCTTCTCTTCCAACGACCTCGAGACCTCGCTCAGTTCGGCGCGGAGCTTGTCCCCTTCGGCCTTCATCTGCTTCTTGAGCGCTACGAGTTGCTCCTCCTTCTCGGCCGACGCGCCGCCAAGGTTTGCTTCCATCTGGGACACGTCTCCTTCGAGGCGCGTCTTGGTCTCCTCCAGCGTCAGAATCTCAGCCGTGCAGGTGTCAATCTGGCTTCGAGCCTCTCTGATCTCCAGCGTAAGCGCCGCGACCTCCCGCTGCTGCCGCGCCTCCTGCTGCTCCAGCTCCTTCTCCAGAACCGCAATGGTCGCTTTGCTGGCCTCCAGCGCTGTCTGGGCGCCCTCGAGCTCGGCAATTCGCGCCTCCATCGTCGCCTTCATCTCCGAGAACTCAGTCGCGTGCTGCAGCCGCAGGTTGGTTTCCGTCTTGAGTGTCACGCGCTCGTGTTCAATCTGCGCGCGCTGCATCTGCTCCAACAGATCGTTCTTCTCGTCCTTGAGCGTGGACAACTCGTCCTCAAGCGCCTCCAGGTTGCTCTTCTCCACCAGTGTATCGCGCAGCAGCCGCATGGCCTGCTCCTTGTCCGAGATTTGCTGCTTGAGCTCGCCAATCTTGTCATCGTAGTCGCTCGAGAGCTTGGCCACCGTTTCCTCCATCGTCACTTTCTGGCTCTCCTTGGCCGCGTGGAACTCCTCCGTCATATCCTGGAGCTCTTGCTTCAGCTCATCCTTCTCCAATTGACTGGTCAGCAGCAGCTTCTCCAGATCATCGCGCTCCTCTGTACTTGCAGCAGTCAGTGCTGCTTGCTTCTTCATCTCGTCGCCGTTCTGCAGCGCCTGCGCCACACGCTCCATTTCCTTGAGTTTGAGCTGTGCGATGAACAGCTCGTGTTCCTTCGTGGCCTTCACGCGGCGGACCGTCTTGGCCTCGCGCTTGGATAGGTCCAGCATTTTGGCCGACGCAGTCTCAATACGTTTGAGCGTCTTGGTGAGCAGCCCGACCTGCGTTTGCTTGGCCTGCAGCTCGGACGAGAGCTGGCGGATCTTCTTCTCCTTCTCGGTTTCGAGGCTGCGGATCTGCTCGCGCACAGCCGCTGCCTCCTTCTTGGCCTTGCGTGCCACCTCGGTCTTGTCCTCGTTCTCGGCCTTCTCTCGCGCCAGCAGCGTCTCCAGCAGCGCGTTCTTGCCCTGCGCAACGCCCATAAGCTTGCTCTCCTCCTGCAGCTGGCGCATGAGCTCCAGGCGCTGCGTCTCCTTCTGTTTCTCCGCCTCGGCCACGCTCGCGCGCAGCGCCTTGAGCTTGTCCTGTCCCTGCTGCTCCTCGTGGGCGAAACGGCGCTCCACATCCGCCTTGCTGGCGGACAGCGTCTCCAGCTCGGCCACTGCTCGCGCCAGCCGCTGGCGCAGCTTGTCGCTTTCCTGCTCCTTGGCGGAACTGCTGCGGCGCTGCGCGCGCTGCGTCTCCGCCTCCACCTTCGATAGCGTCTCCTGCAGCACCTTGGCGGCTTCCTCAGCCACACGCTGCTTCTTGGCTAGCATCGCGAGCTGCTCGTCCACTCGGGCAGTCGTGGCCTGCGCGGCGGCCGCCAGCTGCTCCACGCGTTCCTCCAGCGGTCGTGCCTTAGCTAGCTGCGGGCGCGCGGCCGCCAGCTCCTCCTGCAACGCGTTGGTGGCGTGCTTGCCGTCCAGCAGCTTCTTGTCCTGACGCTCCAGCGCGCTCGTGAGCTGCGCCACGTCCTGCGTCAGTCGCGACTGCGCGTCTTGCAGCGGTAGTAGCTCACTGCGGCGCGGTGCCGCGGCCTGCACGCGTTGCAACTCGTCGGTGAACTCGCTGCGGAGCGCGGCCAACGCGTCCTGACGCTGCGACAGCGCCTGCTTCTCCAGTCGTGCCACCTTCGCCTCCATCTGCTCGGCGGTGCGAGCCGCGTTCGCCGCCAAACGGTCCTCCAGCTCACGGAACTCGCGCGTGAGCCGGATGCTCAGCAAGTTCTCCACGGCCTTGAGGTCCACCAGCGAGCCCATCTGGCGCTGCAGCAGCCCCAGTCTGCCCACTGTTTTGGCCATCAACGCCTCCTGATGCGCGCGGCTGGCCACGAGTGCCTCCACATTGTCAGCCAACGCCGAAAGCTTCTGCGGGGTCGACGCCACCGTCTTGAGCCGGGCACCCACATCAGACAGCTCCTGGGCCACCGCCACCTTGTGGCCCAGCAGCTCGGCGCTGTGTTGTTCCAGTCGCGCGATGGCCGCCGTGTTGGCCTGAACAGTGGCGCGGACCTGCGGGTCCACGCTGGCGCCAGCGTTCGCAGGAGCAGCAGAATTCACAGTGCCTCCTACCAGCAGCGCGTCGCGCAGTTCCGAGACCTGGGAACTCAAAGACGCGGTCTGCGAGCTTAAGCCAGCGAAATCCGTCCGTAAATCCGTCACCTTCTTGTCCACGGTGCCATGGCGGGCCGCGAACTGCGTCTCGAGGCTTTTCTTGAGGTCCTCCACGACGTGGGAAGGAACATCGCTCGGGATGTCCGCGTCCGCTACGCGGATCCGCGGGGGCCCCAAGCTGGCTCCGAGCGGCCGCGCGTGCGGCACGCGGCCACTGGCCCCAAGCTGCCGACTCAGGCGCGACGATACGCTGCCGGTCATGGAACGCGTCTCTTCCACATCGTAGCGCGGCCGTCCCAGATCCGCCATGGATAGGCCGGCAGCGGCGACCACAGGAGCGCCACCCGCCGCCGCGCGATGCTGCTGCAGCATGGCCGCGGTCAGGCCGCCGCCACCGGCGATCCCCACATGCGGGCGACTGGACGTGCTCGCCACACTGCCGTGGTTCGAGTCCAGACGCGCGCGGCCCACACCCGGGTTACTGGACATGGAGCTGGTGTCGTCGTCCCCGCGGATGAAGGCACGCGGCCGTGCGGACGCACGCGAAGAAACCGAGCCCGTGTCATCGTCTCCGCGGACAAAGGCGCGAGGTCGCGCAGACGTGCGGGAAGAAATCGACCCCGTGTCGTCGTCGCCTCGAACGAAGGCACGAGGACGAGCGGACGTGTGCGAGGAAACCGAGCCGGTCCCATCGTCTCCAACGTACACACGCGGTCGCGCGGACGTAAGCGAACCCTGGGATCCAGTGTCGTCGTCCCCGCGGACGTATGCACGAGGTCGCGCGGACGTATGCGAGCCCATGGACCCGGTGTCGTCGTCTCCGCGAACGTACGCACGAGGCCGCGCAGAGCCATGCGAGCCCATGGAGCTGGTATCGTCGTCTCCACGCACAAACGCGCGGGGTCGCGCCGACGTCCGCGAGGACACCGAGCCGGTGTCGTCATTCGCGCCAACGTACGCGCGGGGCCGCGCGGATCCGTGCGAAGACACGGAGGCCGAGGCCGAGTTCGCGCGCGCCAGATTGGGTGGCCCCGAGGTCATGGACACGTCGGGCGCGCGCACCTGCGGCTTGTCGCCGATCTTGCGCAGCAGCTTGAGGTTGTTGTTGGTCTTCTCGATGATGGACGAGAGGTCCGAGTCCCACGATGCGCTCATGGTGGCCGAAAGGAAAGTGAGGGAGTGCTCGGGGCGATCGCAGCCACGAGGACGTTCACTCTTGCGCTTACTTCACGAAAGGAAACGCGAAGCGAAACCGACCGGATTGGATCCCGCGATGAACTAACGCGAGAGGGCGCGGTCGAGTGAGCGGTGGTCGTCAGTGCCGTTTCCCTTCGCCCTGTCGATAAGCTAAGCGATCCGATATCCGGATAGGCGGGTGGGCGGCTCTCGAGTTCCTGTTGCTTCTTGGTCTTTTGCGGTTCCCGATCCCTTTTCGGCGACGCCGAGTGGAAGCGGAAGTGTGCGGAGTGGTGGAATCGGCGGGCCACTCGTGGTGCGTGTGGCGTTGTCTCCCTCGATTCCCTCGATGGACGAACCACGGGGTCGACGGACGTGCGTGGTGACTGAACGGCAGCAGCCCAAGGCCAGCTGCCTGTTGTTCTCTATGAGGAGGGGTAGCCCCTCTGCGTGCTCTTTGCACCCCCTCAGCACAGCAACCAGCAACAGTCATTCCTTGCCCTAGCCCTCGGGACTCTTCCACGGCTTCATAGTGAATCCAAGTTCCCCGCCGTTTTGCAACAACATTTTATGCCCTGAAGACGGGGAGAAATGAGACAACAGAAAAAGGAACCTGCATCCGAGCAGGCACTGTAACTATTTGGTTCTTGTAGAGGGAGGTATCCATTTCCGAGCTGCTGATTGGTCCAGAATCACACAAAGTTGGCAGTTTTTTAGAAAGCCACGAGATGGGGACGGTGGGAGGAGCTCTGTGTGGCGTCGAAAAGAGTATACAGTATGTATACCTGAGTCCGGAAGCTCTTCCCGACGAGAATCCCTCGGTCAGATCCGTGACATCCTCAGCTCGAGCTGAACTCCTGCGGGGCGAAAGCACTACCGTTCGCACCGCTGGAAATGCTGCTGCACCCTCTCCAAGTGATGGGGCGTGCTCATGGCGCAATACGACGAGAGGAGCTGCCCTGCTGGCCATCCGCCAGCGGGAGGAAGTGCACCACCTAGTATACGCCAAGTATACGCAAGCATACGCGCAAACGCAACCCGACTGAGATGATGGATGGTAGCACTGCTCGTGTCATCAGACCCGTCGCATGGCTCCAGCTGGACGCACCTCCACCCTGAGTCCGCCGTCGCGCTCGCTCGGGGCCACGGGTAGGCCAGCACGCGGGCCAGCTCGCTCCCCGCACCAGTCCAGCGGACCCCTTGGCGACTGAACCGTCGCCAGTGCCGCCACTAAGGCGCAGTTGCTGCTGGGTGAGGGAGGCCTCATGCAGCGTGTTGACCAGCACGAGCTCGCCCGTCGATTCGTTTTCGGCTGGGGCCTGGCGACGGAGAACGACCCGACCGAACACGGCGGCGGATGGGAACAAAGGGCGTTGTTGCTTGTGCTAGACCGCTGGGTGCAATCGCTTCGGCTGTGAAGCTCCCCCGCCACGAAGGAGGGAAGTCGAGAGCAGCACACACGCCTTCACACCCAAGAGGAACAACGCTTCGCCGTAGAAGCACTGCAAGGGGTCAAGGTAGTGAATAGCCCCCTCTCTTCGATCAGCCGCAGCCGGTTTCGACGCACCAGGCGTCCGGTTGAAGCCCTGCAGGGCGGCAGACGGGCGACTCGCCCGCCGCTGGCGCTCCAGTTCGCGGAAGCGGCGGCAGCCCCCCCCAGTCGCACCGCGTGCAGCACTTCGGCGTCTTGTCGGAGGCTTGGCACGCGGCGCAGCGGGCAGGAGCGGCGGCAGCTCGTTGCGGCGCTGCTTGGTCGCTGTTAAACGTGACCTCTTTATAAGGCACGTCCTCGTCGCTCTTTCTTATCCGCGACCCTCTCTACAAGGAGACGCAATCCCCTCTTCGGGAGACTTTGTTCGAAGAAGCATGCATGTTGTGAAGTTATAAAGCGGAGACGACCAGCCTCCCTATGCGCCCACCCAACAGCTTGAAGCAACGGACGAGAGCTGCCACGGGCTGCCCCATGACCGCGCGGCAATCTGCGTCCGTCGGCACTCGTCGGCCGGTGGCGCTAGTAGTACGTGTTGGTCTCGAGCCAGCCCGGGTAGCGGATCATCTGGCCCGTGTCCTTGCGGACGATGCTGCGCGACGTGGAGCGCATGAGGTACTTGCGCGCCTCGTCCAGCACGACCAGGAAGATGGAGAAGGGCAGCGCCGGGAACCAGTGCGCCAGGCGGACGCTCTCCGTGTCCAGCACGGTGTGCGTGAAGCCCGCGTAGGCGATGACGGCGCTCAGCATGAACTCGAACATGAGCCCGAAGTTGAGCACGCTGTTGTACATGCCTTGCGACACGATGGACAGGTAGCGCGTCTTACAGATGAGCACGTTGGCCCACTGCATCTCCACGACAGCGATGAAGAACGCCGTCTGCGCGATGGACAGCGCGCTGTACTGCATCATGCGCGACATGAGGTTCACGAACGTCTTGCCGTTGGCGTCGCGGCGCGAAAACCCGGCGCGGAAGTCCAGCAGACACTGCTGGCCGTCGCAGGGAGCCGTGCCATTCTCGTTCAGGATCTTCTCGAAGGTCTGGCCGGTCTTGTAGGACTTGGAACTCGACAGCGTGAACTTGCTGGTCGTCATCTTGCCGGTCGTCGCGTTCACGACGTTCACCGTCTGGCCGCCGAAGGCGTCCTGCGCTCCTCCGAGAGCGGAGACGCTGCCGCCGATGGCGCTGCCGTCGGTGATCGCATAGACGCCCAGCGGCTGGAAGCTGCTGAAGATCGCCACGGAGATGCTGCTGACCAGTCCGGGAGGCCCAGTCTTCGTCGTCTCGAAGTTGAACCACTCCTTATCGAAGAACGAGGAGCGGCGAGACGACATGGGGTAGTACGGGTGGTACTGCTGCTCGTTGGCCGACTGCATGGACTGGAAGGTCACGACGGGCGTCGGCGTGTAGTCTCCGTACGTCGCGGGGTTCGTGCGATCGTAGTTGGCAAGCTTCACGCCGTCCGTGTCGAGATTCTGGAGAGGGAACTGACAGTCGACCACCTTGCCGTCGCCATTCGACTCGTAGAAAATGTACGTGTCGAAGATATCGCCGCCCACCGGGATAGTGTCGTTGTACTCCGTCTGGCACTGCGGTTTGCCATCTTCAGTGCCCGTGAGCTTCCCCAGTGGGATCAGATCGCCATTGTCGTTCTTGTATTTGCCGCCAGCAGTGCAGTAGCGGCCGCCGTCGGTCTGGCACCAGAGCACTTGCTTGCCGAAGCGGTCGTAAAAGCCCAGGTTGGGCAGGATCTTGGGCGGGTAGCCGTAGTCTTGCATCACCACCAAGAACGTGAACATGCCCGCGCACGCCTCGATGATCCCGACGAGCGCGTACGAGAAGAACACCAGCTTCTTGGTCACGAGGTGCTCCACTTCTGCATTGCGCGGCTTGCGCAGCATGATGTCGTTCTCGGCGCCTTCGTAGGCCATGGCGATGGACGGAATCATGTCGGTGCCCAGGCAAATCAGCAGCATCAACACGGTGGTGAGCGGCAACGGCAGACGCACGGTCGCGTACAGCAAGAAGGGCACCAGCTCCGGGATGTTGGCGGCCAGCGCGTAGGCGATGGACTTCTTGAGATTGTCGAAGATGATGCGGCCTTCTTCCACGCCGCACACGATGGAGGCGAAGTTGTCGTCCAGCAAGATCATGTCGGCCGCTTCTTTCGACACGGCCGAGCCCATGATGCCCATGGCGATGCCGATGTCCGCCTTCTTCAAGGCCGGGGAGTCGTTCACGCCGTCGCCCGTCACCGCCACGATCTCCTTGCGACGCTGGCAGTTCTCCACGATGATCAGCTTCTGCTGCGGAGACGTGCGAGCAAACACGACCTGCTTGTGGTCCAAGATGCGATCCCACTCCTCCTCCGGGGTATCCATACTGATCGTCCAGCCAGGCACGACAATGGCCGGCGCAGTCTTCGGGTCGATCCAGCCGTTATCACCTGGGTTGAGGCCTCGGGCCGTGTTCTCTTCCTCCAGGTCCTCGCAAGTAGGACCCCACAAGATCCCGACCTTGTGCGCAATGGCCTTGGCCGTAATCGGGTGGTCGCCAGTGACCATGATCACTCGGATGCCTGCGGTCTTGCACTTGGCCACGGCGATCGGCACTTCGGGGCGCGGCGGGTCGATCAGCGCCATCAAACCGATGAAGCACAGCGGCTCCTCCACCTTCGGGTCCGGCTTGGGCACCATCTCGTAGTCCACGTCTTTCTCTCCCAACGGGAAGTTCGGGTTGTCCGTGCTGAATTCGTAGTTGGCTGGGTAGATGGCCGGGTCCAACAGCTTCTGCGCAAAGCCCAGTACTCGCATGCCCTTCTTGGACAAGGCCAGTTGCGCGGCTTCCACTTCGGCGAGTCGTTCCGGAGTCATATCCACCTCTTCGCCGGCAATCAGCACCTTGCCGCAGCGAGCAGTGATGCGTTCCGGCGCACCCTTCATCACCATCAGAAGCGGCTTGCTGTCGTCGTTGTCTTGCTTGTGCAGCGAGAGCTGGTACTTGTTCTTCGAGTTGAACGGGATCTCCTTGATCTTCGCGTTCTCTTCACGGAATTGGATGATATCCTTCTTGTCGTGGCAAAACTTGATCATAGCGGACTCCGAGGCGTCGCCAATGGTGTCCCACACGACCTTCTCCATCGTGGCGCCGTTGCCCATGGCCACCGTCTCCTTGAACGGTTTGGCTTTGCCGCGGGCAGACAAGCCATCCGCGCCCACGGTCTTCTCATACTTGGAGTCTTCGTCGAACACGGCGTTGTTGCACAGCGTCGCGCAGCGCTGAAGCGCCAGGAACGACGGGTCTTCCAGGCTGTAGTTGCCCACGGGGGTAATGGAGCACTCGGCGTCGAAGATCGTGTTGCTGTAGACCACGTGAGCCACCGTCATGACGTTCTGCGTGAGCGTGCCGGTCTTGTCGGAGCAGATGCAGCTCGTGGAGCCCAGCGTCTCGACACCTTCCAGGTTCTTGACCAGCACCGACTTGTGGGCCATGCGGTTCGCCGCAAGACTCAGACACACCGTGACTGTAGCCAGCAAGCCCTCCGGAACATTGGCGACGATGATGCCGATCATGAACACGACGTTCGTGATGATGTCCGTCTTGAGGAAGACGCCGATGATGAAGAAGATCACGCCGATGACGATGGCCACCAACGCGATGATGTGCACGAAGTGGTTGATCTCCCGCGCGATAGGAGTCATCTTGGAATCCGTCGTGGTCGCCAGCTTGGCGATGCGTCCCATGACGGTCTTGTCGCCCACACGAACCACCACGCCTTTGCCCGAGCCTTGCGGGATGAACGTTCCGAAGAAGCACAAGTTCTTCGTCTCCAGCGGGTTCTCATCCGTGCATTCTGGGGTGCGCTTGAGCGGCTCCGGCTCGCCAGTCAGACACGAGTTGTCCACAGTCAAGTCGTCCGAGCACTCCAACACGCGGATATCCGCCGGCACCTTGTCGCCGCCTTTCAGCACGACGATATCGCCGCGAACTAGCTGCGTGGCGTCGATCTTCTGCGACTTACCCTCTCGGATCACCGTCGTGACGGTCGGCATCATGCTCTTGAAGGACTCCATGAGATTGGACGACTTGCGGTTCTGGAAGTACGAGAACGTGCCGGTGATCACGACCACCAGGAACAGCACGATGCCCAGGTACAAGTTGTTGGGGTCTCCCTGCAGGCCGTAGATGATGATGCACAAAGCACCACCAACCCACAGTAGCAGGCTGAACAGCCCCGTGAGTTCCCGGATGTATTTCACGATCTCCGGCGTCTGTTTCGGCGGCGACAAGCGATTCAGCCCTTCCGCTTCAAGGCGACCGCCGACATCGTGGATGTTCATGCCCTATGCGGTCACAACAACAAGCGTGACAAATACCGTCAACAAACATGTCCACCGACGGTCCAATATAATGGGAGGACGTACGTTTGCCGCGTCGGAGCCCAACTCCGCCAGCACTTCGGCCGCGCTCTGTTTGTGCTCCTCCATCACGAGCTCGCGCTTGGCATCGTCCTGCTCGGCCTTGCCCTTGCCATCTCTCTTCTTTCGACGACCCATCTGCCGGTGACGCAACTCGGTCGTCACCGCGACGATGTCTGCCGAAGACAGCCGGGGCTGAGCCATCGTTTCCTGTCGGTCACGTCGAGCACGCGCTCAAATCAGGACCAGTCCGCTTGTCTTGTCTTCTCCACTGCCGACGCCTCGAGCCTTCGAAGTGAAAGTGCTGCTGGCGATCGGATCTGCGTCTGTTTGCAGAGTGAAATGGTCGGATGCCGCCTCCCCGCTCGGTGGTTTCACTTTTCTCGCCTTCGACCATGAGGGGGGCTGACCTTCTAGAGGTCAGCTCGAAATACGCGGTGCGATCTTTCGCCCGCAGTTTTCCGTTTTGTTTTGCTCGCGTGGAAAAACGAAACCTCGGGGTCTCCAGTCGAGGGGCGCGACGGAGTGTTTCGTCCCAATAAAGCCGCTCATTTGGTGCCGCCCTCACGTCTTCGTCCACAACGAACCCCGTTTGACGAGCTCACTCCAAACTCTCTGGAGTGCTCAAAGTGGGGAAGCACGTTGAGCTTGTCTTGAAACGATCCGAGTCGCCTGCAGGCCTAGCACTGCTAATAACTTGACAAAGCAAATCAGATCAACGCATAAGCTGCTGCAAGGTGGGGAGCCCCGCCCTATCAGTCAGACCACCGCCACCAGCCAAACAACCCTGCGCGAAAAGGCGTTTCGCGACCCGACCAAACCGAGCGACGCCCTCTGTCAACTTTGGACACAGCTTCGTCGAAACGCCGCTGAAGAACAAGAGCAAATAAGGGTGAGAAAGCCTAGGCGAAAAGCACAACGCGGTGAGTCGATCCCGGAATGGCTCCGATATTCACGACGACAACAGTTACAATGCGGACTTGGCGCTCTTGTCGCTCCCGTGGCTGACCAGAGGCTCGAGCACTCCCGCCATCGCCGCCAGAAACTGCACGCCGAATTCCTCGTCGGAAAATCTCTGCGACGACTTTCGTGCCGATGCGCGCATCTCCCGTGAGTTGGCCGGAGTTTCCTCGACCAGCGTCAGCATTTTGTCCGCGTAGTCGTCGGCAGTTGACGCGAGGAAGCCCGTTCCAGGTTTCACGATATCCGCCCGAGGCCCGCCGGAGTCGTTGGCGACCACCAGTATGCCCGCAGCCATCATCTCCACGATGCTGATCCCGAAATGCTCGTTGTACATGGTGTGCAGCCCGATGGAGCTCTTCGCCAAGTACTGCTTTAGTTCAGGGAAGCTGGCGTTCACCACGAAATCCACGCGATCTGCAATCCCCAACTCGACTGCGTGCTGCTTTAACGAATCCACACGAGCCTCATCGTCAGCATTCCGACAGCTTCCCAGCAAGACCAGGCGAAAGTCCCGGTGTCTCGCTTCCATCTGTTCTGCGTACTCAGTGAGCAGCACTTGAAAGGCCTGCAATTGCAGCAGCTGGTTTTTCTCCGGTCGGAATTGCGAGATCGACAGCGCCAGTGGCTCGCGATTTTCAATACTAAAGTCCATATACTCGCGCATTGCGCCACACGGAGGATAGACGATCGTCGGCGGCTTCCCCCAGAGCTGCTTGATGTGGCTGTAAGTCCACGTGGAGTTCACCATGGCAACATCCGTGCAGTATTTACCTACCAGACTGTATGCCCCGGCAAACAGTCGATAGTAAATGTACTTGGCGGTGGATCGAGATGAGCTGCTGGCGATGGCGGCGTCGTTATTGAAGCCGGCGTCGCGCTGCTGGACCTTGGCAATCATATCGGTCGAGATCATGGGGTAGTGCGTGTAGGTCACTACGGTGCACGCGTAGCACAGATTCGCCACCACATACGAGAAGGGGCATCCGGTGGTGTCGATCCACACATGCGGGTACAATCCGCGTTGACTGCTGGCTTCCAACGCCTCCAGCGCCAGTCGGATGTGAGCCACGCTCTGCCAGAACAGTGTGAAGCTCGGGTACAGCCCTGGGTCCAGGATTTCGCGACTGAGGAGTGGAACTAGCGTCACCTGCAGGTCCACGCGGTGCTTCTTCAGATCCGGCAGGTTGAACTCTTCCGCCGCGCGAGTGACCAGTTCGGCGGCTGAGAGACCGTCGTCGCCTGCGTACAGCACCAGTTGGAGCGCGCACCGCTCCGTCGTCTTGCTGTCGGTCGCGATCTTCTTGAAGTGCGTCACCAGCGCCAGCAAAGCGCAGTACACGACGCGCTCGCCGCCGCCGCCGCCGTTCGCGTACGGGTGGAAGACGCCGATCGTCACGGTTTTTGCCGTTGCTGACCCGTTTCTGAACGACTTTTCATCGCGAAGACGGGCATACGCACGCCTCTTGCTGTAGATATAGAGCGCTACGCCCGCGAAGAGCAGCAGTGGGCAGAAGAGCAGCAGCAGCGCCGCCAGCAGCAGAAGATGCGCCATGATGCGGGGTTTCCCTTGTGGTGGTGACGCAGATGCCGCGTGGATGCAATGCGGAACTGCCACTTACCGGTATTCACTTGCGGTTATGCGGAAGGGCCGGTATGGATACCGGTACATGCGGTGTCGCAAACAAGTGAGAGACTACGCTATCGTCTCTTCATGCAACATTCCGTCGACCTGGATTCTCTTGAAGCAACGTAATATGGCTCGTTTCTTTCTCAGAGATGACATCACGCTCGAAGAAAGCCCTTCACGTCACTTTCGCGTCACCTGCGTGTACCCATTGCTCCTCTAGCAACCTTCGCGTAACAATGTTGCCTTGCGAGCGTCTTTCGCGCAACCTTCGTGCCACCTTTTTCTCTCGTTGCGCATTTCCGCCGTCTGCCTTGGCCGCCTGGTCGGACCGGAGCAGTGTCCTAGCCAGATGCAGCAGACCGAGAGGCGCCTCCCTCCATTACCAGAAGCGCCGCTCCCCATCCGGGGCGAAAAAGACCTTCGCCGCCGCACTGGGCAGTTCTGAATCGCGGACGAAGGCTTCACCCACGCCTCCCGCCTCCTTTGCCGCCTCCTTTCCCGCTCTCCAGGCCCGGTCATCCACTGTTTGCACCGGGTTCAATTACCCGCTGGATACTCCCGAACAGCCAGCGATCGCGATGGAGAAGGCCGTGTTAACGCGGCCCCGCAGGAGCAGCGGGCGGTTGGCGCGCCGCCGGTCGCGCTCGATGGTGCACTGGAGCTGGCTGCACGCGACGGCCTACTCGTCTGCCATCGTGGCGTCCGTGGCCTACATGCACAACGCGCTGACCGTGTACTTCAAGAGCTTGGACGCGCAGCAGGTGAACGACGAGCTGCTGTACAGTCTGGCCGCCGTGGCCACCGTGGGCAGCGAGCAGCTTGACTGGCTGCACACCGCGCTGTCGCAGCTGGCCTCCCGTCTGCGCTGGCTGCTGGTGATGCTGTCATTGGCCGTATGGTTCGGCGGCCTCGTGCTCTCGCGCCGATACCAACTGCACTCGCCGCTCCGCCGGGTGACCACGCGGCTCGGCGGATACGTGGAGAAGCTGCGCGTCGTGCGCCGCAGTCGCCGTAAGACCCGGACGCTGTGGCTTGGCGACAAGCACCACCGCCTGTCGACTGACCCCGGCAGCTGGAACCAGCTCGACGCGGACCACGAGATCGATGAGAAGGACCTGCTGATCGTGTCGTCGTTGTCGCCGGAGCCTCGTCTCCTCTCCAGTATGGCGAGGCACAATCTCGGAAGTGGCGTTGACAGCGGGAGCGGACGAGAACGAGGCATGACGGAAGACAAGGGCGAAGGGAAGAGGGTCCGAACCAGCAGCAACGACGGACTGGGCGGCAAGATCGTGCTGCATCCGCGAGAAGGAGCTCGAGGCGGTCGACACCAGAGCAACCAGATCATCTCGGACGACCCGTATGTGAGTCGCTTCCATTTCCAGATCCAGTACGACCCGATGGAGAAGGAGTACTATCTGGAGGACCTGGGCAGCACGACCGGCACCTTCGTGTTCCTCAAGCCCAACGCGCCAAAGCGACTACATGTGGAAGACCGCGTGAAGCTGGGAGACACGGAGTTTGAGGTCACCGCCATCGACGAGAACATCACCACGGGCGTGCCGTTCCTACGCATCTGCTTCACGGACGGCCCACTCGCTGGCATCTGCCAGACCATCGGCAAGACGTCTGTGACGCTGGGAAGACACTCGAGCAACGCGCTGTGCATCACGGACGATGACTCGATCTCAGGCAGACACAGCGTCATCTCGTACTTCGGCAACGGCTTCTACATCACAGACCTCAGCAGCACGAACGGCACGGCCATCCGCCTCAGCGCGGTCGGCAAGAAGAGCCGAAGGCGGTACCTCCTGCATGGAGACGTCTTCGGCGTGGGCTCCAACCGGTTCCTGGTGGAGTACTCGCATCAGCTGGCAGCTCAGAGGCGGCTCGCCAAACTCATGCAACGAGCACAGGGCGATGACGTCGCCAAGGGTGACGTCGACACGTCGACGCAGGGATTATTTAACAGATAACTGGTATACCTTCGGTAGAGAATAACGTTATTAATAACTACAGGTTATTTAGCGCTGGCAAGGAGTGGCGAAGCTGGAACGGCAGCATTCGCGTGCACGCACACACGGCTGACCGAATGCTGATGGCGTTGGTGGTGGCGTTTGGTCCATGGGCGGCGTGCATGTTCACAGGGGGAGGCAGTGGTCTGGCTTCCCATGGATAACATGCTCCTTGAGTTTGAGCAACGTTCGCCTGTATAAACGAATAAACGGCACCTCGACAGGCAAAACCTCTCGTTCTTTATACCGAAAGGGTTTGAAACACGATGCAATTTCCCGCGCAGTTTCATACATGACGTCGTTCAAAAGTGCACAAAGAAGCAGCGTCAGTTCGCGCATGTGGGTAGGTCTCACATACAAATGCTCTGCTTACTTCTTATAATGCATGTTCTCTCGGCATTATTTTCCACAGGTTTGATGCAACCCATTGTAAATGTTGGAAATCACGACCTGTTTCTTTCACGGGGGACCTCAAAGGGTTTTTCGGACTCGTTCTTTATTTCCCCGACTGACAGACAAGCAGTTATCAGAGGGGGGACGTCCAACGAAGGGAGGGAGAGGACGCGACGTCTTGACCCCGTGCTTGCTGCTACAACCGCTACTGCCGCTGGAGATGGCGGTCATCGACATGTCAGACAAGGAGGTGGAGGCCAGCATCTCGCTGCTGCACATGATGCAGCCGCTGGAGGATGCGGCCGGGTCCGCGAAGGGCCACGGAGGGAGCTGTGGCCCGGCCGACAACAAGGATGCGATGCACGACTCGCTGCTGCTGGTGGTGGCCAGCCAGGCGTCCGGACGCGGCATGGACAAGCTGCCGTCATCGCGAGTGGTGCGCCGCAACGCGCAGCTGAGCACGCTCTCTCGCGACCTGACGCTGGACGAGCTGCGCGCGCACTTCGACAAGCCCATCGTGGAGGTGGCGCGCGAGTTCGGCATCTGCACCACGTTCCTCAAGAAGATCTGTCGGCGCTGCGGCATCAAGCGCTGGCCGCATCGCCAGATCCGGTCGCTGGCGCGCACCATCGAGATGCTGCAGCAGGTGGAGGCGTTGGCTTCGTCCCCGCAGGAAAAGGCCAAGTACGCGGCGCAGATCACACAGCTGGAGGAGAAGAAGCGCGCGGTGTTCGAAAACCCAGACGCCAACGGGAAACTGAAGCGGGTCAAGAAGTATGCGGCTGCCAAAGGCGCGGTCGCTTCGACTGCAGTGGCCAGCGAAACGACAGTCCAGTGTGATAAATCTTCACCTCCGCCATTGCAATTCAATGCATTGGAGGCCACCAGCATGGATGCCGACAGCATTGGGCACTGTTCGCTGTTGGCTGACGCGGCGAACTCGTTCCTGAGTGCTCCACCTATCGGCGCTGAAAACGGAGATCCCGCCTCGGAGGAGCCGAAACTTGCAACCAGCGCTAGGTCTCCTCCATTGGGGGTGCAGATCCCACCGCTGCCGGAGTTGTCGACGGCGTCCCACCCATTCTCGTTGACCACGCCATTGCACGTTGTATCTTCGAGCCACTCGCCGCTGTCGTCGACCGTGCGGATCTCGCCCAGCAACCGCAAGCTCGCGGTGCTCGTGAAGGCCGACGCTGAGAGCCGCCTGCGCAGCTCCTCGATTGGCTCTCTGCAAGACAAACCCGAGGAGCAGGATGCAGCCATGGAGGCTGCATAAAGGAGGAGTCGAAGGATGCTGAGGCATCAGGTGCGCAATGAGTGGAGTTTTGAGAAGATGGATGGATGGATACATGTTTAGGAAAGTTGGCGTAATAAGCTGAAACGCTGGAGGCTATAATTGCAGTTATGAATGCAGTATTTGAGCCTCGACTGCGATGTTGGTATATTTATGCGGTATGGAATTGTAATTTCGACAAGTGGAGAACCTTTGAAGGCAAAGCTGGAAGTGAGGCCACATGGCGGAAGCTGAGCCAAGAATGGACGCGAGCGCGACGGACACGGAGGCCGCGGGCATCAGCGGGAAGCCTTCATTCGACTGCAACATCTGCTTGGACACGGTCTCCAGTCCGGTGGTGACGCTGTGCGGTCATCTCTACTGGTGCGTCCCTCCATGCTTCATAGGCTGCGGTCTTGTCGGGTTGTTTCTGATTCTGGTGCTGTTGCTGCGCTTCAGCTGGCCATGTCTCTACCAGGTACGGCGACTGCATTGATAGCTTCCAGTGCTTGGCTTACTGAACGCGATGTCGTACTTAACGCAGTGGATGGAGAGCCGCTCCGACTGTCCGGTGTGCAAGGCCGGCATCAGCGAGGAAAACGTGATCCCCGTGTACGGTCGAGGCGCCGAGGCCGTGGATCCAAGGTTCGTTCGTCTCTTCCTGGCAGATTTCAGATGGGGTTTTGCCCTCCAATGCACCAACATCTGCGCTGACTGTTGGCCTGCAGAACCCAAGAGATGGCAGAGAATGGCATCCCCCATCGCCCGCGTGGCCAACGCCCAGACGCAGAGCAGATCCGACGACGCCGACCGCGGAACGTACGAACCCTTTAGCAAGGAGCTGTCGTCACACGCGGCTGTTTGTCTGTCGGGAGTGCTAATGCTGCTGCTGTTGTGCTTTTGCGATTGTAGTTCGGACTGTTTAATGGCCAAGCCTCGGCGTTCGCCATGTCGCCAACGATCGGCTTCTTCCCGGCGCTCTTCGGGGGGCAATTTGTACGTGCATTGTTGCAATACGCCATACTGAATCAAAGTGTTTGACTCCCGATGGTGACGGTATGTTTGCATACGTAGCAACCTGCTCCCGCGGCCACACATCACCCGGATGGGTCGCCGTTCACTGCGCTGGAGGCCAGGCAGCAGATGCAACAAGCATTCTTGTCTCGCCTGCTCCTGATAGTCGGCAGCCTCGTCATTCTCTGCCTCATCGCCTTCTAAATTGTTGTTTCTTGCAGTGGCACGGCCGGTCGAATGTGTCGTCGAATGGAAATGAAATATGCACGTCTTATTACGTATTACCTCACTCACCTACAGCTTTGCATGCATAGAATGCGTCTTTCTCATGCTTCTTCACTCCTTTACGGCGCCACGTCGACGTCAGTGTCCATTGGGAGTGACACGTCGAACGCCAGCGTGCCGTTTGTCTCCGTGATCTCCACGTGGCTCTTGGCGTGCAGCTGGCCGGAAATGATGAGTTTGCTCAGATCCGTCACGATGTGCTTCTCGATGTAGCGCTTGATGGGACGCGCACCGTACTGCGGCTCGTACGACTCGTCCAAGATCACATCCAAGGCGCTGGTCGTCACGTTGACCGTCATCTGTGACTCCTTCAGACGGTTGATGACCGACGCGAACTGCAACAGCACAATCTGGCGCAGCTCCTTGCGTCCCAGGGGCTCGAACACGACGATGTCGTCCAGACGATTGAGCAGCTCCGGCCGAACAGTGTGACGCAGCTGCTGCAGCACCAGCTCCCGCTGTCGATCAAACGCTTGCTTCGTCTCGTGTTCCGTCTTGACCATATCGCTCTCCGTCTTCATCTTCTTGCTCGCCCGAGGTGACAGTCCACCCTCAAACAGCAGGTGCTCTGCGCCAATGTTCGACGTCATGATGATCACAGTGTTCGAGAAGTCCACCGTCCGTCCGTGCGAATCCGTCAGTCGCCCGTCGTCCAGCACTTGCAGCAGAATGTTCAGCACCTTCGGATGCGCCTTCTCGATCTCATCCATCAAGATCACGTTGTACGGGTTACGACGCACCGCCTCCGTCAATTGGCCACCTTCCTCGTGGCCGATGTATCCTGGGGGAGCGCCAATTAATCGTGCCACCGAGTGCTCCTCCATGTACTCGCTCATATCGATGCGGACCATGTGCTTATCGTCGTCAAAGAGCTCGTACGCCAACGCCTTCGCCAACTCCGTCTTACCAACACCAGTTGGGCCGAGGAAGAGAAAGCTGCCTGTCGGCTGCTCCGTGCGTGCCAGTCCAGCGCGCGAACGAAGAACAGCATCACAAACCGACCTCACTGCCTCGTCTTGGCCAACGACACGCGTGTGGATACGCTCTTCCAGATGCATGAGGCGATCGCTCGTGCTGGATGTCAGACGCGACACTGGAATCCCCGTCCATCGAGCCACCACCTCACAGATCTGCTCTTCCCGCACAACTTCCTCGACCATCTTGTGCTGCGTCTCGTCTTCATCCTGCCGCTTTTTGGCCTCTTCCGCTTCCGCGATCCGTCGGTGAACATCAGGAATCGCATAGTACTGCAAATCCGCCACTGTCTGGAGGTCTTGGTTCCGCTCCGCCTGCTCCATTTTCAGCTGGAGATGCTGAAGCTTGTCCCGAAGGTCGCGAATCTCATTCACGCGTTCCTTCTCGGCATGATGACGTAGAATAAGCGGCTTCAACTCGTCCTGAATTGCATTCAGCTCCTCTTGGACCTTGTGAAGACGCTGCTTGCTCATCGTGTCTTTCTCTTTCGCAAGAGCAGTCGCTTCCACCTGCAGTTGAAGTTGACGACGCTCCAATTCATCGATCACTTCTGGCTGACTGTCGAGCTGAACACGGACGTTGGCACATGCTTCATCGATGATATCGATTGCCTTGTCTGGCATGAAGCGCTCCTTGATATAGCGGTCTGCAAGCTTGGCAGCCGCAACCAACGCCGCATCCAGAATCTGCACGCCGTGGTGAGACTCGTAGCGCTCTTTGAGACCCCGCAGGATGCTCACCGTGTCTGTAACAGACGGCTCTTTCACCAACACCTGCTGGAAACGACGCTCGAACGCCTTGTCCTTCTCCACGTGCTCGCGGTACTCGTCCAGAGTCGTCGCACCAATGCACCGCAATTCTCCTCGCGCCAGCATGGGCTTCAGTAAATTTGCGGCATCCATCGCTCCCGATGTTTTACCGGCGCCTAGAATCAAGTGCATCTCGTCGATGAACAGGATGATTTTGCCGTCGCTGTCCTTCACCTCCTTCAACACGGCTTTCAGACGCTCTTCAAATTCGCCACGGAACTTCGCACCGGCGATCAGAGCGCCCATATCCAGGCTGATCAGCTTGCAGTTGAGCGAATCAGGCACGTCGCCAACCACAATACGGTGTGCCAATCCCTCAACGATAGCGGTCTTGCCCACGCCAGGCTCGCCAATCAACACCGGATTGTTCTTGGTTCGACGCGACAGGATGCGGATCACACGTCGAATCTCTTCATCTCGGCCGATAACGGGGTCGATCTTGCCCGCCTCCGCCAGCTCGATGAGATCTTGGCCGTACTTGTTCAAGGCGTCGTAGTTGTCTTCCGCGTTGGCGTTCGTGACGGGTCGACCGCCACGCATCTGCTGCACCGCATTCTTCACTTGGTTCTCATCCATTTGGTTCGCCTTGAAGATGGACGCGACCTGCGAGTTGGTGAACAGCGCCATCACCAGATGGTCCACCGCCAAGTGCGTGTCCTTCATGTCCTTTCTCATCTTGTGTGCATACTTGAGCACCTTCATGAGCGCAGAGTCCACGCTCACGGTGTCGGGCGCGGGTGTCTGCGCCGGCAGCTTCTTCAGCTGCAGCAACAGGCCCTGCAGCAAACCCATCACGTCGCCGTGAACAAGATCCGCAATGCGCTTGGCCGTGCCGTTGCGGTCGTCGAAGAGCGCGTACGCCACATGGAGAGGCGTGATCTGCGCATGGCCGTGCTCCTCCGCCAGGTCCTTCGCGGCGCTCAGGTACTCGTTCGTCTTTTCCGTGAATTCTTGCGGATTCATCGTCGACTGTGTGTTGTGTTTTTCTTGTCTTCTGGTCTTGGTTTCCCTTGCGTCTTGCAAAGCAAATTGAAGAATGAGGCAGGCTCTGGCTGCAATCGGCGGGAGTGCGCTCACTTCAACTTGTGCATCCCGAATTTTCGAGATCGTACTTAGCAGAGGCGTCCCATACAAAATCGAAGATTCGCATGATGCTGAGACCAACCCACGTCTCAGAAAAACCTCGCATTTTCTGGAATTTCGTCGACGAGTCGACGTCGATACTTCAATACTGGTGCATGATTGGTTGAAACGGATATTTAATTCATCAGTAGCCAATCAGAGAGCGTTTTGGCTACTCTTCCTCGATCAGAACGCGGTCAAAATGAGCATGCGATACTGACAGAGGCATTGCTAACCGACCACGATGGCGCTGCCGCCGCTGCGCAGCTCAGCGGAGACGTTTGAGGAGGCGCGGCGCATCCAGCAGCGGCTCGAGGTGGACTTTGACCGCTATGCCAAGCGGCAGACG
Organism: Nothophytophthora sp. Chile5; assembly: GCA_001712635.2. Lineage (NCBI taxonomy): Eukaryota > Oomycota > Peronosporomycetes > Peronosporales > Peronosporaceae > Nothophytophthora > Nothophytophthora sp. Chile5. Next base: position 29,296 of record MBAC02007473.1, read on the forward strand.
CTCTTCCGGAAGAAGTTCGCGGCGGAGGCGCGCAAGCACCACCAAGGCATCTGCGACGGCGCGTGCTCGAGCAACTCGTCGTCCTCTAGCGTCGCAGCCCTGCTGTTCGCGCAGCACGACGCGTCTCAGGGCGAGCGAGATAATGGTGGCGACCATGATATCACCGAAGAGGCGACAAATCCAGGCGGCAAACGCTGCGGCCGACGGGACAAGAACGGCAAGCATGCGGACATTTTCCGCGCACTGTCGTGCTTCTACAGCCCGCCCGACGCCGCCACCGACGTGATCTGCGAGCGCTGCTTTGGCTTTCGCAGCGCCTCGTTGGTGCGATCTCTTCCATCGCCGTGGGCTGAATACTGCGATGAAACCACCGGCAAACACTACTTCTACCACCCAGGCACGCGGCAAGTGCGCTGGCATCCTCCGGCAGCCACGGAGGCGCTCAGCGCGTTGGTGTTCGAGCGCACGGACTCGGTCTTTACCGTGTGCCGTTGTATTCCGTCCAAAGAGCGACGTCGACGACTCATGCAAAAGTTCCGCGAACAAGCCCTCGGCTTGGCGCGGCAGGAAGCGGAGCAGCGTCACCGCCACCTGCGCGGCGCCTTCATGTCGCTCGCGACGTCGTTGGTGCCGCACACAAGGGACGCACAAGATGACACCTCCCATTCACACAGAACGACCAAAGAGACCTGAAGCGAGATGAATTCATTGCCAAAATCGATCCAAACTTCATTATCCGCCGCCTAGAGATCCTCGCGCTTGAAATGTTGGTGCATTTTGCCATCCAGGAAGTTGTGGAACTGTTTGCGCTCGTCGCAAGAGAACCACATGCTCATCACGTACCGAGCGCCACTTTCCACCTTGCGCACCTGGTGCAGGTTCTCCTTGCTAGACGTGAACATCATGAGTCTCGCGCGTGCAGGCTCAACCACCAACTCGCTGTCCTCGTCGATGAACGCGAACAGTCCGCCAGTGAAGTCCACCCCGTAGTCCGCGAGGTAAAGAAGCCCAGAGAAATCGTAGTGCTCAGTGTTGTCCTTGTCCACGTGCGGGTGCCTAAACACAGCAGCTTCCTTTAGCACGATGCAATGTATAGCCATACGGTTTGGTGATGGTTTCTTACCAATACTCGTCGTGGATCTCGGTGGGAGTCCACGACTCGTTTCCGACCAAGCGCGTGATGAACGTAGGCGCCGAGAAGTACAGCACTTCCAACTGGAACTCATCGATCAGCGCCAGTCGGATCTTCTCAATCACGCTGATGTCCATGCACGCATGCACATGTTAGAAGCCAATCCTGGAGCCAATTCCTATTGCAGACGCGACGGGTTACCTGCGATATAAAGCAAACTGCTCGGCTGTGAACCGCGGGATAGGGGGCGACGTGCGGTCTGGCTGGTAGATGTTCACCAGGCCGTCGCTGTCCTTGACGTAGCCAGTGTTGACGTCCATGATCGTGGGCCCTCCGAGATCCGAGCGGTTCGCCATCCCAATCTCCGCAATCTCACGCAGCTGAACCACTTCTTCGGGTGTGACGAAGTTGTCCCGGACAGCGCGGCCGCATTTGTCGCCCACGAGGTGGCAGCCCGGCACCAGGTCGTCGCTATCCTGAGGTTGTCAGACATGCAGCACTGAGTATCTTTCGGATGAACAAGCAACATTCGCTCCATATTGAGCATTTGAAACAAACCTCCGTCAAATAGCAGGGCACGTCGAAGCGGCGATGGGCAGTCACAGCCTTGCGCGAGATGTAGTCCGTCTCGGCGTTGGCCGCAATGTCCAGTTGGCGGAAGTAATAGGTCAATCCAACAGCTGCAACGACCGCAAAAAGCTTGAGGATCCACCCGTAGGTGCCGGTGGGCTCAGGCTTCCACTCCTCCTCTTCGGGCGCGCTCTTGGCAGCGGCACGACGCTCGCGCTTCGCCACCACGGCCGCTCCCTTGTCCTTCTTGGCATTTTTGCGCGCCATGTCGGACTCCGTTCCCAATCAAATTCGAAGATGGGAAGCACCGACCACCGGGAGAGAATCGTTCCGACACTGCAACCTAATTTAGGTGGTGTATGATGAATGCCACATTATTATAGGATGAAAGGCGTGATCAGTCAGGATGTATCCTTGCAGGAATACCGCAATTTGGGTGCACCACATTACACGTATTCATTCTTCGGTAACAGCAACGTGCTCGGACACCTCAAGTCATGCCGGACACTTCTCGGCATGAACACCTCAGCACATCGCTTAGCTGTTTGGCAACCAATGCTAGCAAGTGATTTCCCGATTTATAGATACATGTAGGTCTCCTTCAAGCGAGTGAACCAGAGCGCCTGCCGCCTGGGTAGCCGAGACCTCCACGACTCGTCACTGCACCCGCGGGTAGCCACCATTGGAACCCCCCTCTTGCTCTCTCTCCAACACAGCGCACACATACTCCAAGTTGCCCGAAATTGCGTGCAAATCGCTCTCCGCTGTTGCAGCCCACTCGGTAAATTTGTCCAATCCCTGCAGGAGTAAACGCATCAATGGTCAATCGCCGATGCTCGCGCTCTGCTTACCGCCGTCAAAGCATTCCACTGGACAACAACGCAGGTCAAACGTACGTCCAGGGTCGATCGAAACCGCTTCTGCTCCGCCTTCCACTTGGCTGCGCGTTGATACAGCGAGTTCGCGTTCTTCGAGTACGCCAGCCCCTCCTGCTCCACTCTCCGCTGCTCCTGGATGGTTTCGTCCAACTTGGTCGCCAGTAAACGACTCTGTGCGACCTGCAACGCTGCAAGCGACTGCCCCAACTCGGCTTTGGCTTGCACTTCACGTCGCCATCGTCACCGCCACGAGCAGAATAAATAAATTGCAACTAACGCGTCAGTCGTGCAACGGATATTCGCAGCGATGACCGCGCGGCGAACAGACACAACCGCCTTCTGTAGAGCTGTGGAGGATAGAATGGTGGGTACCTGCGTCCTCTCGGTGCTGTGCCAGCCGCGCCTCCGCCGCCTTCACCTCCGCAGTTCGGCCGCTCATGCTGTCTTGCCTTTTGACCTCTCAATGTAGCCTCCCAGTTAAGTACGACTTTGCCTCCTTGGGTTACGCGTAACCTGCAATGCGAGCAAGTGCCTGGCCTGGAACTAAGTTACCTGGCATGTGGTTCCTGTCGAACGAACTCAACGCGAAACACGATGGTGCTTGGACAATCCAGCACCAACCTAATGCATTTGAGCCTGTGGATCATTTCCTGTGAGTTTCTCGCAAAGAGACTTCCAAGTGGAGACTCCCCCAGACGAACGATCTCAACGTGTCGCTCTCAGTGGAAACGAACACCGACTGACGCTATAAAGCGGCAGATATGTCCGAGCATGACTGTTCCATCCACAATGACTTCGTAGCTGCGCAGATATAAGATGTGAGAGGAACGTGCATGTGGCAACAGCGTCGAGGCAATCATGTTGAAGTGACACCACGACCAAGTTGCAGGAGAAGTTCCAACTTGGAGCTGATAGAAACCTTTGTAATTGGGTATCGACAGCACACACGGGTACCTTGAACAATCAATAATATTGTTTGACGGAGGACCCCATGTGTAAACGGGTACAAAATTCGTTCAACTCAATACTTTCCGCTTTTTTCAGCGCGTTTTTCGTGGATTTTGCGTTTTCGATAATGCCATGCAGTGGTATGGACGTGTCTACGAAAGTGACAGTATTGCTCATTTCTATCGACTGATGGTGATTTGTATA
>MBAC02007475.1:0-13624 GCA_001712635.2 Nothophytophthora sp. Chile5
TACTGCAAGGAGTTCATCAAGGGCGCCGCGACCAGATGCAAGGACTGCGGCTCCGACATTAGCTCTCCTCCCAACGCTAGCGGAGGCTAAACAGCAAGGCACCGACCCTATCGTTCCCCTAGAAGTTCTACTCGAACTCTGTTCTCTGCTCTTTCAACTTCAAATGTGACGTTCGACGTCGAGTTCACACCAAATTGATAAGCACTCTTTTTTTCTCGTTTCTTGTTTCAATTTTATGTATATTGCTCTTACACGGGCGATCCTTGCAGCGAAGACGGCGATGTGTCGCCTGAGTCCGAATGCGGCAGTTCACGCAGCATTCGCACGGCGTCTTCCACGGAGATGGAGGGGTCTCCAGCCAAGATGCGTTCGACGAGATTGGTGGCCGCCAACATGTCGTGCGGTCGGCTCTTGGCGTTCGCGATGGCGAAGCGAACTTTCCGCACCGCCAGCTTCTCCTGCGTATCTGAGAGCACTTGGATGGTGGTGGCGTCCATGTCGTTCATGTTGACGGCGTCCAGTATGACGCCATGTGTGGTGATCCCCAAGATCTGTAGACGCACAATCTCCTGCTCGATGAACTTAACCACACGCTCACAGTTGGCGAAGTACAGCGAGCTCTCGACACGGATAGCCACGACGTCTCCGAGGTGCTGAGCTTCCGGGAAGAGCTCGCGGTCCACGAGACTGCCGTTGTCCAGTTCGCCAAGAATCGCCACTGGGGATCGTTTTGTCTTCCACATAAGCGCCAACACCGAGCAGATAATGGACGCGATCAGTCCGTCAAGCACACCCAGACCCAGCGTGAGGATGAAGGACGCAGTCCAGACGAAGAACTCGTCGCGCTTGACACGGTAGAGCCACTTGGCCTCACGGAATTCCACCAACGAATAGCCAGCGACGATGATGATGGCCGCGAGTGTGGCGCTAGGCAGGTAGTACAACGGCCCCGTGAGTGTATACAGCGCGATGATCACGATGACGCACGTGATGATAGATGCCAGTTGCGTGTGGGCATTCTGGAGGTTCACAGCGGTACGAGACATGCCGCCGGTAGGAGGCATTGCCTGGAAGAAACCGCACACGACGCTGGCTAGGCCGATACCCGTGAGTTCCTGCTCCGTGTTGATGCTCTCTCCACGTTGGATGGCCAGACGTTTGGCCATTGCGATGCTCGACAGGAAGACGACGACGGCCACGGTCAATGCGTGATACAAAATGGTCCCGAAGCGGTCGCCGGCGATGAGGTCTGACGTGAAGCCGTACCAAGGCACTTTAGGTGATGGGAAGCCGCCAGGAATGTCGCCTGTAATCTTCAGCTGAGAAGGTCCAAGCGCGTAGCCGACGACGCCGCCAATAACGCACACCACCAACGGACCTAAGTCGCATAGTGTACGTGCGAGGAAGATGGTGAGAAGCGCACCCTTCGATTTGTGAGGCGTCGCCTCCACGGCTTCCGACTGCTGTAGTGGAGTTTGCTGTGCCGCATACGCCGTCTCCAGACTCACGTACTGCTGGTCTGTGAGTGAGAAGCCATGACTGTGCGTGACTGCGTTGTTGGCCACCATAGGTGTGAGGATCTGCTCTAGCTCTTCAGGTTTGGCTTGGACTTTGTCTTTCGATGGTGTCTCGCTCTCGAAGAGTTGCATGAGTACGGGCGTAGGGAAGAAGTGCCTCTTGCAGATCTTGACTGCGAACAGATACACGATGGAGAGTGCAGCCACTGCGAAGGCGGTGAGGTTCGTGCTGCCAATGTGCTTGAAGATCTGGTACACCGTCTGCGGCGGGTATGTAGTGGAGCTGATCTTGATACCCAGAGCGTTGGCGATCTGCGAGAGCATGATGAGCAGACCACCGGCCGAGATGAAGCCGCCCATGACTGGACGTGAGAAGAAATCCGCGAGTTGGCTCAGGTTCAGGAGACGCACTAGCAGCAGGATGGCGCCGCTGAGGAAGGCGATCATGATTCCCGTAGCCACACGTTCGTCTTGGTCCTCGATGTCCTCGAGGATGGTGCCCACAAGCAGCGCCACTTCGGAGCCACTGGCCACCGACAGCACGGTACTGGAGCCGAAGATGGCGTAGATGAGCGGCGCCGTGGCCGCTGTGTACAGTCCGTGGTGGGCTGGGATGTGCATGATGGTGGACAGCGAGACCTCCTGCGGGATGAGCATCATGGCCACGGTGATGCCGGCCACGATGTCGAACTTGAGGTCTCGGTCCACGTGATAGTGCGGCAGCCACCGCAAGATGGGGGCGATGTCTTGCGCCCGCTCGAACATGGTTTTCTCGGGCGGCGCGAAGCGATCGCTGACGCGGGGCCCACAGCCCAGCAGGTTGCCCAGCCACGACATGCCGCCTTGAAGTGGTAGGATACGTTAGTTCCCTTCGGTTGTGCCGGGCCACGCAAATCCACGAATGAGATGAGCTTGCTGGTGTTTCGCTGCTTTAATCAACTTCAGACAAATCCCAATCAGATAAGCCCTCTTTAATCGGATAACTGAGGAAAACAGTGAGTATAACGTATGGAAAATGTCTAGTTTCGAGAAAGCAAAGGGCTGTATGAAAGAGAGACGTACATTATCACGTTCAACAGATTATATGGTTAGACAATATTCGATTAAAGAGATGAAATCGATAAAAAAGAATGTGACGAGCGGTCTTTCCCATCTGATTGGCAGAATGGCGTCCAATCTTGGTCGCGGAAAAGGACACGTCGAAAACGCCAGGATGTTTGTTGGGTATGCTGGGTGAACCTGACTAGGTATCCGAGTAATCGGAAATTGCGCAGACAATAACAGTAAAATGCGTTCTGTTGATCCGATGCAGTGACTCGTGTAAGTATCTTCCCTTTTGCCGAAGTTGGGACATGGCCTGCTTGCATCATCATCATGGTCCATCCATCTGACTCCACACACGTCTCATGCCTTTGCAACACGCATCCAAGGATCTTTACACTTCAATTGGCGCCTGGCGATTGCTGCTTCCCTTCAGCTGCTCAGCCGCCGCTCGCGCTCGCAGGACAGTCGAAGTCCGAGCCGCACTCCTTGCACCTGGTCGCGGCGCCCTTCACGAACTCCTTGCAGTACGGACACTGCTTCTTCACCATCACGTTGCGCTTGAACACGATCTCGAACACTACAGCCAGCATCCGGCCATATGAGCAGGAGGGGGTCACAAAGATGTCAACAACTTCCAGCCGCCATGTCGACCCTCGTGCTACACGGCGCACCTTTCTTAACGGCGAAGAACAAGAAGATGGCGTTGATGAGGAAGTTCACGATGTTCTCCAGGAACAGCCCGTAGTTGACAGTCACGGCGCCAGCATCACGCGCTGGTAGCGTAAGTCAGACACATCACAACGTGGACCACAGCAGTTAGGGTGGTGCGAAAAGACAGACTGGAGACAGAGGACATCGGATTCGTATACCTTGCTTCCACGTCTCCCAGGTCGTCCCGGTGCACGCAACCGCACTTAGCGGACACCGCACGGGCCAGTAGAAGTTGGCGAGACTGCGCTCTGTATCATTGTGTTGCATTGCCCACGTCACACATCAGGCTACACGCCAGTCTTGATACCTGCTGCCACCGAGAGCTCCACCGACAAGCGGCAGGCAGTAGCGAAACATACCCGAGAAGAGACTGATAATGGGCGACAGGATGTCCACCACGAACGAGTTGAGGATGGCGGAGAAGGACGAGCCCAGGATGAGACCCACGACCAGGTCGATCATGTTGCCCTGCTGGATGAAGTCCTGGAAGTCGCCCAGCATCGTGCGCATGCCGTTCACGTGCGGCGTCGATAGCTCCTGCACGCGGCTGAGGAGCGACGTGCTCTCGGGGGGCGGCGGCGGCGGAGCGCGCAACGGGTTCCACCTCATGCTGGTCGCGTTATGAGAGGGGAGGCGTTCCGAACTCAGCGCCTCTCCACCCTCAAGTTGCAACGGAGAACAACTGACCTCATTCCATTTGAGTTTCGTAAGGCAGCGGGAAGAGCTACAATTGCCAGAAAAAGGGTAGCCAATCGAACTTAAGCGGAGAAGTAGAAAGGCGGCCAGTGTAGCCATCTCGCCCAGCTTCAAGTTATCAATCGGGTCAGGCTTTGCTGTCGGTGGGGCACACTTTCGAGGTAGTGCCCACGGCCAGGGAGCTCCCGCTGGCGCTGGGGCCAGAGGGCGACGGCTCGCGGAGCTTCTTGAGCGCGCCCGGCTCTTTCATCATCGCGTTCAAGCGGGAAACCACTTGCATCGCTGCAGGACATCGCAGAAATGGCTCAAAGCCGTGAGAGTCCGCCAAACGATCATGCAGTAAGGAAAGAGCGGGGAGACAGTACCTCTCTTGACGGCAAAGTAGAGGAACAGCGCGTTGACGAAGAAGCGAAGGACGTTCTCGACGAAGAGGCCGTAGTTGACGGTGACGGCGCCGGCGTCACGGGCCTGGACCGCGGTCTCCCATGTGCTGTTGCTGCAATCTTTTCGGTCCTTTGGACAGCGTGCGACGATGTAGTAGTTGGCCAGACTGCGGGTCGACAGGAGGCTGAGCACAGGCGACAGGATGTCCACCACCAACGACTGGAGAATGGCCGTGAAGGACGAGCCCATGATCATGCCGATAGCCAGGTCCACGATGTTCCCGCGTTGAAGGAAGCTGCGGAAGTCCGCGAACAGCGCGTGTACATCCTCCCGAGGCGGCGCCAGCGTCTGAACGCGGTCTGTGACGTGGCGCAGCAGCTCCTCCAGGTCTTCGGGCGTAACCAACAGCGACGGCTTCGTGTCTCTCGGTGGCGTGTCCTGCCTCCTTGGCCCTTGAGAGACATCAGCAGCCACTCGCGAGTCTTCCATGGGCCTGGTCAACGGCGTTTGACAGCGCTAGAGACCTCCAAGCATCCAAAAACACGACTACAACTGCTTGACTTGCCTTGCGTCCAGCTATTTTGGGGCTGCTACCCCAACTTGCACCTTGCTCTAGTTTTCAACATATACACATTCTTGCACGGCCACGTCTTCTCCTAGATGCTGTGTACCCGGGAGGAACGAGCGAGTGCTCGGTCTTGAGCCTCCTCTTGCGACGGCAGCTCCTCGGATCGGATGGCTGCGATGGCTTCCTGGAAGCCAATGCGAGCGTCGCCTCGGACGATCCCCACCAGGAACTCCGAGGACTGCAGCAGATGCTGCAGGCGATCGCGAGCGTTCACAATAGCCAGTTGAATGCCTTGCTCCCGCAAGTCGAACTTCAGATGCTTCATCATCTGGATGGTGGTGGTATCCCAGTCCATAATGGAACCGGCGTCGATCACCACGCCACGGACCAGCACGTCTTCCGTCTCCTGACGCTTACGGACCTCACGGTCCACCACGCGCTCAATGTACTCGCAGTTGGCGAAGTACAGCGCGCCTTCGACTCGGATCGCCACGATATCGGACAGCGGCCGAGCCGTGTCCGGATACAGCTCCAAGTCCACGATACTAGGCTCCCCAGTCTCTTCGTCCAGCACTTCCCCCAGCATTGAGACGGCAGGTCGACGGGTCTTGTAGATCACCGCGATGAGTGAGCAGAAGATGGAGGACAGCAAGCCAGGCAGCACGCCCAATAGACACGTAAGTACGAAGGACGAGAGCCAGACGTAGAACTCGTCGCGCTTGACGCGGTACAGCCACTTGGCCTCCTTGAGTTCGATGAGCGAGTAGCCTGCCACCAGGATGATGGCTGCAAGACTGGCCTTGGGCAGATACGCCAGTGCTGACGTGGCTGTATACAGCGCCAGCACCACCACGAGCACAGTGATGACGCTCGCGAGTTGCGTCCGAGCGTTCTGCATGTTAACAGCCGTGCGTGAGAGGCCTCCGGTAGCTGGCATGGACTGGAAGAAGGAGCCCACGAGGTTCGAGAAGCCCAGTGCGATGAGCTCTTGGTTCGGTCGGATGCGGTAGCCCTCCTTGATAGCCAGACGCTTGGCCATGGCCACACTGCACATGTACGAGATGAGCGCGATGGACAGTGTGTCGATGATGAGATGGTAGAGCTTGTCGGCTTCAATCACGCTCGAAAGCAGGCCATACCACGGCTTCACAGGCGCCGGGTAACCCCCTGGCACGGCGCCTGAGAGCGTCAGCGAGCCTTCCGGGGCCAAATACCCCACGATCCCACCCAATAAACACACCATGAAGGCGCCCAGGTCGCATACGAGGCGTAGAGCGATCAGAACCGCGATCTTGGAGCGTAGGACGCGGATAGGCGTCGAGGACGCCGCCAACATCCGGCCAGTGAGCGCCGTGGTCGAACAGGCCGAGTCCGACGTGGCCTCCGACTTGGCCGGCGACGCCAGCTGCTTCACACGGCGCGCCATCTCCGCGTCAGCTTCTGTGTCCTCCTCCTCGTCCTGATGGCCAGAAGCGTCGGCGTCCTGGGTGTGTCGAGATCTGTCGGCTCTGGCCTTCGGAGTGGTGGCTGGTCTCCTCAATAGGGACCGCGTGGATCCCCCAACCGACGAGTCAGAAGTGGAGCGCAGCATCCCCGGAGGCCCCATGGCTGCCGCGGCAGTCGCCGCATTCCGGTCCGCGAACTCCAGTGGCCGTTCCAGAGTCAGATAATCCTCGTCCGAGAGCGAGAAGCCCACGCCTTCGTCATCCATTCGACGATGTCTTGTGCTGCGAGTGATGGCAGACAAGTCCCCTTGACGGCCTGAACGTGCGAGATCCAGATCATTGGCGCCCATATCTCGACTGTTACGTGACGAAGTAGACCAAGGCGACGCGACCACAAAGTCGCGACGTCGAAGGGAGCCAGTGGTGAACACAGACGGCAGATTGGCCCATCGTGAGCCTCGCGGGGTGACTGTGTTGTCCTCCTCCTCCAATTCCGAGTCCACGTGGCGTCTTGGCTGCCGCTTCTTGGGCTTCGGCACGTCGCCCAACTCAATGTCTCCTTCAAATCGCCCTTGCTCTTCATCTTGGGCCTCGTCCTCTTGAGCGTCTTGACCGTCTTCCTCGTCGCTCATCTCCATGTTGCTGGCTGAAGAGCTCATGCTCATAGACAATTGGCTCAGTGCCCGGGAGGTCTCAATAGCAAACTGATCCTCGAAAACCTCTTCGAGTCGATCGAGTTCTCGGACCACACGCCGCTTGAGCTCGCGCATGCCTACGAGCACGAGGATGGAGACGGTGCCGAGTGCGAGACTCAGTGCATTCAGGTGCGGGAACTCCTCCATGAGGTCCAGAACCGTCAGCACCGGCAGGTCGCGGCTTTTACTGTCGAGTCCGAGCCAGCTGGCCACTTGGGAGAGCATGATGAGCACTCCTCCGGCCGAGATGAAGCCGCCCATGACCGGTCTCGAGAAGAAATCAGCTAGGATCCCCAGGCGGAACACGCCCATTAACAACAGGAAGACGCCGCTCAGGAACGACAACAAGATCCCAGTAGCTACACGCTCTTCTTCGCTCTCCACCTTCTTGATAGCGGAGCCTACAAGCAGACTCACCTCGGCTCCATTCGCCACCGATAACACTCGGGAAGTGCCGAAGAGCGGGTAGATCAAGGGCACAACAGCCGCTGTGTAGAGGCCGTAAATGGGCGGGACCCCCATCATCGCACTTAAGGATACTTCTTGCGGGACGAGCATCAGGCCCACAGTAACTCCCGCTACCAGGTCGTACTGCAGGTCTTCGCGGAGATCGTAAGCAGGCAGCCACTCCAGGATGGGCACGTGCTGCTTGAGGAAGAACAGCGCACGTTGGCGCGTCACGCGGCGGCCAGCGCTTTGCATGGAGGCCCACAAGTCCGACATGATGCTGGTATCGTCAGTTTCGGAAGCCGATGGCGCGGGCTGTGGGGCTCGCCTGGAGCGCGGAGCGGCCGCAGTCGACGCCCGAGAGGACGAGGCGGACGAGGCGGCCATTGACCGGGCGGGGGAGCGGCGTGGGAGCGGCAGAGGACGCGCGGAAGCGACGCTCTGGCTGATATGGCGGACGGTGACTCTTTGACAATGGATGACGCCACGTCAAGCTGGGGTTCCGTTAGGATGCTTTCGTTTGGGAAGATGGTTCCGGGCGGTTACAAGGACGAGGTAAACTTGTTTCGCAGGTTACGTAAAGTGGAAAGTCACGAGGGACACACGGGACAAGAGTATCGTCAGCGTGGTAAATACGGGACAGTTCCGTTCGGCGGCAAATGCGGCGTCGGATTTCTCGCGGTGTTTGCATTGCCGACATCCCTGCGAAGGTGGCCCCAGTGTCAGTTGGCTCGGAAAATGTTGTCGACAATAGGATGGCTCCAGTCAATTGTATGCAGCGGCTGCCACCTTGTACCACAACAGCTCTATTGACCGACTGGTGCTCATTAGCCAGATCGCTTGTTCGCCATTGTCCCACGAAGCTAGGCTTCTCGCCTAACGGTGTCGAAAAGTGGGTCGAACCAGAATGGGCGCGTCCGACCGACTCCAGTCTTCGCAGTCTGCAACTCCGTTCGTCAGTATCAAGCAAGAGTCGATGTCTCCATCTCGAGTCATAGTGGAGGTGTCTGCGGTTCCGCAGCGTCCAGTTGAAGGCGTCGTATTGGCGGCAGTGGCCAGTCATGACCATCGCGAGTCAGAGTGTGGGGTACGCAGTGATCCATTCGTCTGGCGAGTCCGGTCAACACGGAGCATCTAACGCTGTCCCTATCTATACTCACGTATCGCTTGTCTCCTTGAATGCGCCACACGTAGAAATCGCAGCTCAACCTGCTTCTGATCCACGCCTGCGATTGCGACCAAATCCAGTGTCGGAGCCACCAGTTCCAGGAACAGTGGGCCCACATGAAGCAGTTTCTGCGTACTGTATGCTGGGCCTCGCACAACACGCGATGGCGCTCGTCTCTGATCGCTGGAGCCCTCACGGAGCTGTTCGCGTTCCACGCCATGAACTGTCAGCGTCTGCAATGCAACGTCCCCATGTGCAGCCAGCTCCGATACCAAGTGCAGCTTTGAGGCGACTGAGGGGCTCCATACTCCGGCCAGAAGCGGGTTCTTCGCCATTCGGTCTCCATTTCGTCCACTGATCTGAAGCCATGCTGACCGAGTGTACCCATGTCGAAAAGTGTAGCCATCTTGCCAATAAGCTGACGCAGAAGCCTAAATTTACCCCGCCACGGCCAAGAATGGCTCGAGTTCTTGTCCTTTCGCTTGGTCTCTGGGCGTCTGGAGACATGGCTGGCTGCCCGCAATAGAGCTCAGTATGGACGCCCGCGCCTCCACCGCCCCCGCGCTCGGTCGGAAGAGATGGGTGCCCAAAGCATCCAACGGGTCGGCGCGGCTGCTGCGACTGCCCTCCGTGCTCGACCACAGCTCCGAAGATCCCGCTCGACCACACACGTGTCCAACACCGACGTTGACGCCGCAATTCCACTGGAACTTGAACGCCACGGCCATCAAGGCGCTGAGGCCGAGCCAGTTGACGCGCCTCTACGGTCTCTTCCAGTTCTACGACTCCTCGGCGACCGGAGATTCCCTGCCGTCCATCAACTGCGCGCGACTACTGGAAATTCTCCGCGACGCTCACTTGCTCAGTGATCCCAGTCGTAACTCGGCACCGAGAAAGGCCGGGGAGCTCCAAGCTAAGAACGTCGAGCAGATCTTCGCCCAGGCCGCGATGGGCAAGATGCGCGTGTACCTGGACGCCGACGACCAGCCAGCGCTCCCGTTCCCGGTCTTCTGCGGTGCGTTGTTGAACTGCGCGATGCTCCTCGCTCCATCGATGCCGCCCACAGCCGCTTTACAGTCCATCTTGCCTCCTCTCTTCGACGTGAATGGCCACCACGCCTCCACATCCAAGAGTTTGCTCGGCCACCTCCCTACGGACGGCGTCGTTGCGCTTTGGATACCTGACGAGTCGCACGGCCAACTCGAACGACCTGAAGACGCGCGACGGGACTACCGTGCTCTCTTGCCTTTTCAGCAGGTGATTGCGGACTGCACGCGCGACAAAGTCGTCGAGGAACTCAGGCAGCAGCAGCTGACGCAGCAGTACCTGGTGCCTCCTCAACTCTCCGCTGGGTTCCATCCAGCCACACTGACCCTCATCTCCAACAAGTTCCGTCTCTTCGACGTCTTCGACCGCGGCGCGCTACCACGACACGAAATCTTCCCACTGCTCTCCAGTCTGGGCAAGCGTGGCGACCTCTCAGACCCGTACGCCGTCCTCGCGCAACTCAACGAGCTTCAATCAGGTCCACTGGAGGAGGGAGGCAGCAGCGGTAGTGAGCCTCGAGGCGAAGTGACGCTCGTACAGTTGCTACAAGTCATTGGGGCGGCGCGAGACGCGACGCGACACGTGATGACGGCTCGGCACGCCGTCAGAGAGAGCGCATCCAGTGAAGCAGGTAGCTCCGGAAGAGTGAACGCGGCGCCGTCCGATGGTTCCCCGTCCACGGTCCAAGCAAGACCCATGTCATCCTTGGCCGTCTCGGTCAAAGAAGAAGCCAACGACAACGAAGAGGACGATCATGAGGCCAGCAGCATCAGCAATAGCCACAACTCGCTCTCCAAGGAGAGGGGGAAGAAGCTCGGAGGGGCCCACGCCAAGTCCCGCAAACATGTCCTGACCCAGGGAGCAGCAAACAATGGAGTTGGCCATTCGACCCACACCCTACTCGGCGGCAAGCACCACGCCGGCTCAAAGGCGCTTCTCGTCCGCCAAAACTCGATCTCCGGCAAGAAGAAGGCCGATCTTCATCGGAAACCATCCGCTGTTGATGATAGGGCGGCAGATGCCGTCTCCGACGAAGTTCCGCCAGCCGTGAGGCTTGCCTTGCTCTCCTCGCACGACGATTTCGGCAGCAACAGTGGCGCCACGGATCTACACAACGACCGCCACCCTGCAGACTTTGATGACCAATACTCAGCGAGTGCTGGTGCCGCGCCGCCGCGAGTCAAAAGCGGTAGGAAGCTGCACATCTCGATGTTGCTGGGCGGCGATCACGACGGTGCCATCTGCTGCACCCTCTCGCTGGCGCTGGCGACGCGCGAGATTGTGGAGAGTGAGGGCATCCACTACTCGACGGCACCGAGTCAAACGACGTTGACAGCGCCAGTGCTGCCCACGCAATCAAACCTCACCAGCGCGTTGCTCATGCTCAAGAAGTGCGTGCTGGCCAAACAGGAACGTGGCTTCGAGCTCCGCCCCTCCGATCAGCTGGAGAACGTCGACGGGATGCTGAGCGATTTACAGAAGCGTCAGCCCCACTTCAGTCTCGGACTCAGGTCTACCGCCAAGACAGAGCGCAACAAGAACAGTCAGCGTCAGGATACACCACTCACTGTTCAAGCTGCGGTGTCGAAACGGCCACTTGGGTCAGCGTCAAGCCGAGAGCTGGCGTCACGGGAGTCCAGTGCTTCGTCAGCTTCACGTAACCGTGTCGCCTCGGACCGCTCGCTCTCACGAGGACGACGGGAACCGCCGATGCTGCTGCAATCACCGCCGCGCCATCAGCTTGACCTCCCAAGTAACTTCAAGGACATGCTCTCGGCCTGGGAGGTGTCTCAGGACGAGAACTACACGTGGATCACCAACGTGAACGCCGCGTCGCCGCTGAAGTCCGCGTCGCCTGTACGCAGCTTACCGCCTAAGACGCGCAACCCATCGCACAAAATACCATCGAGCCAGCAGCTACAGCCTTCAGCTAGCGACTCGACTATAGTCAACGGTTCTCCTGGCGGCCCATGCAGTCCTCTTCGCCTTCCAAGCCAATAGCAGAGCAGTAGTAAACAGTAAAGAGAGAGACGGGCAAAACTGGTAGAACGGCACCGTAAACGGATATATAAAGTGAGACCCGTTCCATCCAAAAGCCACCTGCTGTGTCTTGTTTGCTGTTTGCTTGGTTGCCTGCCACGGGTCTTAGACGATCTCTTCTTCCCGGATCTTATCACACAACGGGACGTTGCATCGCGCGAGCTTGCAATGCATGGAGTGGTAGGCGAAGAGCTCGGCCGTCACCTTGGCGAGTCGATACGAACGCCACTTCTCGCTGTGTGAGGCCCAGCACACACTGCGCAGGAACCGCTTCATGTGCGGACACAACATCTGGAACTCCAGACTCGTGCACTTGGCCTCGTCGCAGCTGCACGCATGAACAAGCAGCGAGTTGCTCTTCTCGGGATCTTCTTCCAACACTTGGACGATCTGCTCCAGTCAGCCAGGTCAGAGAGCATAGCAACAACAGAGTCATTAGCCTCACAACTCCAAGCACTTCGCGGCATTCAGAGGCGACATACCGTGCGTGACGTCAAGGTGGATGGCGCGTCTTCCGGGTTCCCATTGACTGTCGCGCTTCCATCCGTGGGAGTTGTGCCACTCGTCCCCATTGATGAGGAAGCTGATGCAGAAGGAGCGGCCTCATTGCCAGTCGTCACACTGGGGACAACGGTTTGAGGAGCAGCAGCGGTCGTGCCACCACCTTCGCTGGCGTTTACTCGGTCCGCGGCCTCCGTTTTCACGCGAACAGTTTCGGCAGCGCGTGTCTTGAGGCACTTCGGACAGAACCAATCACCTGCTGGGACATCCGGCAGCGGCGGGTCGAGGCAGAAGATGTGGTATTCTACAAAGCAAGTCGAATGGCCCACATCCAAAGTCAATACTAGCGCAGAGCTGCTACCCCCATTTATCCGATGGGAGTTCATCCATCGCTTGCGAGCCACTTACCGGCGTTGCAGTCGTCGCACAAGATGGTCTGGCGCCATTTGTCCGAGCGCTTGCACACCTCACACGCCGTCTGCTCTGCCTCCTCTTCATCCTCCCCCTCTGCCTCTGCCTCCGCTTCCATACCCATGTCCACGTCTTCATTTCCATCCATCCCTTCATCTGCTGGCTGCTGTGGCTCCACCACCGGAGGCTCAGGTCGTTTCTGTTGCTGTGGCGGTTGTTGAGTTGGCGTCGCCTCGCCCTCGAAGTCGCTGAGCTCGTCCATGGGGTTAACCTCGCGTGTATCCATCTCGCTCGACGACTCGCTCTGGTAGTCGCGCACGTTGATGAACTGCGTGTCCGTCGCCCTGCCCGCCGCAGTCGTCGCCATAGTGTGGGCGCCTTGAGCAACTGGAGGCGAGGGGCGCATAGGCTCTATTCCTGAGTGAGTGGAGGGCCCCAAAACACGAGCAGTCACCCCACGGCGCATATATAAATACCAGCATTTCCTGCAGGCATCTCCAAGCGATAACGCACCTCGTTCGGGCTTGACGGCCGCGGGAACGGTGGCGGCAGCAGGCGCCGACTGGTAGCGAGAGCCGCCGCGAGAGCCGTCGGCGCGGAGGCGAGTAGCGTCGCCCGGGAACTTGCTGAGGACTTTGCGCACGTACTGATCGAGTAGCTTAATGGCCCCGTCCTCCTGCACCGCCTTCTCCCAGCTGAAGACCGGCGCGGGAGTCGTAGCGGACGAAGAGCGCGGCGCCGTCATGAGCTTGGAGGGAGGAAGGAAGGTTGCCGCGCGGTGGATGGTGAAAGCAAAGCTAACTTAACGTAATGCGGATCAGGTTAACTTAAACGACCACTTTAGTGCGCGCGACCACTTGAGTGCACGGCAAGCAATTATACCAAATAACAATCACGGATTCAGATTTTATCGTCTCTTATTGGTCGGCTTGATATTGACCACTTTAGTG